>JAQIXS010003033.1:0-19669 GCA_034700785.1 Rossiulus vilnensis
TGAATATCCTACCAAGAACAGCGATATGTTCTCACTTTGACATTTTACATTTTGGAGTTACGAAGTTGACCATTTCATGACATTGTCATACACCAGCAACAAACGGTTGTGCTGTGGCCATGATGAAATTTCCCATGCCCCGATCGATTCGGGTTTTTTGTGACCTACATAATAATCCAAAATCTTAACAAAAAAGTGTTGAAAGCACCGTTAGGCTAGTACTATTGGCTGTACTGTAAAATAGCATTTGTTCCATTGGCTAATCAGCAGTACACATCTCTAAAACAATACTTATTGATGAGCAATCCTGTAATTCTTATTTGCATCACTGTGGTATTATATTATTAAACTTTTCTTACAATTATGTTATGCAGTGTCACTATTTTAAGCATATGCACACTTGTTGCATTTGTGTAAAGATACACTTGGTTTTGAATGATCCTTTAACATTTATTTCTGTGGCATTTGGCACACGTTTTGCATCAATGAAAATAGAAATGTTGCTTTTGTTTTACCATTCAATTGTATAAAAATAGTCAGCACAATTAGAATATGGCTTTGAAGAAGTGCAATCTTTGGCCAAAGTTCGTTCATGCATCACTTGTCCACACCACTGATCAGCCACCTTTAAATTTAAAGAGTTGTTGGTTATTTTAAAAAAATCTTACTGATCATTCGTACCTAATACTTTAATTAGTGTTGAAGTTTGAAAAAGGAAAAAACTGTCTAAATGTCATAACTTACATGTACACCACCATCACTAGTGCAGTACAAGAAGACTGCAGCATGTCCAGCGTTTCCATCATAGGTGTTACCTGCTCCACTGAAGCTAGCAATTGCAGTGTAGCCAGGAATACTGTCACAGAAATCATTCACCTAGAAAGGAAAAAATTGTTGATGAAGAGACCTGATTAACAGTAACGAAAAAGTGCAATAAACGTCTATAAATAAAGTAAGATTTCAATTATTTGTCTTTGCTATTTTATGTTGTACATGGGATGTTATTCTAAAAAATATTTAAAAGAATGTCAATAGAAATTACCTTCTGTCCTCGTACCCAATCCCCAGTGTAAGGAGCATCACATAAAGTGAAAACTGCAGAGACACATTGTGCGGTGGTGCCATCATCACAAGGATAAGCACGATCATTCATTATGTATGTGCCATAATATGGTGCTGGGTCCTGGCAAGAATGCAAAGCTAAAAGAAAACATTGTTTAATATTTTGAATAACTTAAACTGCACTATCAAAAAAAAAAAATGAAATCTTACCTGAGGCATAAGCCACGCATGCAAGCAATGTTACCACAATCTTCAACATTTTTTGGATGAAACTACAGCTGGAAAAACTAGGAATAATCTGTATCTCTGGGTAGGAGTTGGCGGTTTAAATACGTTGCCAAAACGAATGCCAAGCTTTAGATTCTTATCAATTAACATCATACTCTGTAGTAACTGAAGTAATCTAAAGTGCAAAAATAGAAAATGCCTTATCCTCTTCAAACGTTAACGTATTGATCAGATAAAAAACGCTTGCACTAAAAATAACCTGAAATGCTTTGACCAATCATCCTTTATCTGGACTCCAGATGAGAATCAGAAAGCGTGTTTTTGTTTATTCTCAAAGTAATAATTATAATATGCAGTGAGGCAATACAGCATGTACTGCGAATACTGCAAATACTACAAAAACAGTTGCAGATTTTTTTTTTTTTTTAGTATTGATTGACTTCAAGGATTTTGAGATAAAAGATTTCACTAGTTTTCGATCTATAATAAAGCATTAATATCAAATTTCTTACACATTATAACACGATGCATGTGACGGCGTTAAATGACCTGGTAAAATAGAAAGTGCACCAACATCCTACTGACAACTTCCAATTTCAGTGACTTTATTAAGATCAATAATACAGCAGCACAAGTAGCTGAAGCAGTCAATTTAGACATAGTTCGGTTGCACACTGCATAAATACGACAAAGGAGTATTGGAAACATGATTGGGCATAATGATACTTCATGATTTAGCTGTCGGTGAAATAGTAAAGTCCATGTGCTCATGATGGCTAGAGTTTAATCAAAAAGCCTCCCACAACATTAACTGGATGGCAACGTCCATTGCTCTGGAAAGTTGCGCTTAAGATTCCCAATATTTGGAGAAGCAACCTCGGCTAGACTACTGCATCCAACTACGCTCGAAACAAGGCTACCACTACATGAGGAATAGAAAGGCCATGCTAGGGTAATAGCAGAGGCGCAGCACAACCGAAATATATACAAGGAGGTGACACTTTGCACTACATGAACTTGAAAAACACCCACTGTATAGGCAATTACACACCTGTCGGAGGTCTATTCTACCCTTCGAATACAGCGATTTATACATGACATGCATTTGATTTATCCGATTTTGCAGCGAGTTTACTGTGAAATCATGCAAAATCTAGCTGCAAGATGCAGCACTTAAAGAGTCAATGAAACGAGATTTACTCTTCCTCTTCGCCATAAACAGCAAAAAAAAAAAAAAAGAAGAAAAATGGGACTAGCAGCTAAGCTTCTACCAAACTAAAGCCGAGGAGTTGGAGCACAAGAAACAAATAATTAAGGCAATGCATGCTTTCCATGCCACAGGTCCCAGGCAAACAACTGCTCGCAGAGATGCAATTGAGAAATTGATGGGTCGAGAAGAAAAAAGGGAGGAACTATATGATTCAAGTTTACATACGGATCAAACACAGATTCAAGTTTGGATTGTGGCCTCTCCAAACAGAAATACCCTTATGCAATGTAGGATCTGTACTAAATATGCTGATAACCAAGATTACAGAAATCGATCACAACCATGTTTGCAAGAAAGTGGTCTTCCAGAACACAGGCTTGGTTTAGCTTCTAGTGAGTTATTATTGAAATCACGGAATATGAAATTCTGTACAACTGTACATGTAACTCCTGATTTCTCTAATAAATGTTATCATTACAAAATGCTCCACTTGTTCATACAGAAGCCCGCAACATCTTACATTTCAGATTTTTTCAAATCACAGATCCTGGCACAGCTCAAACTCCAAGACTAAATCGATGTTTGAACCTAATTCCGAAATCAAAACAGCGCCCACAACACCAAGTTAGGAATGTTGCAGCAATTAAACTGCGTATTGCGTTGGGAAGATAAATTAGAAAACCATGTCAGGTGAAAGAACGGACTTATCATGGTGCTAGGGTCGGGTGCCGCTGATATGGACAAAACATCCAATATCAGGAATGATGGCTGTTCATATCAAAAAGTTGACGCACATTTAGAAACACGATTACACGCAACGACAAGCAACTGCTAACGACGGCTAAATGCCCTTTGTGTAAATGCATACGCCTCTGCTATCGAAACTCTACGTGAGCATAGTTACTACTGTATACGTGAGAATCGAGCATTTGCGATACTAGCTTTTAAACAATAGTAGTCTGCCTTTGAGTCACATGGACGAACCAAACGCAGGGGCATAAAACAAGGATGATGCACGTTTTAAACCACTAAATTGTTAGCCTTCCCACTTTAACGACATTTTCACTTCTCAACATTCGCAAGATCTACAGTCCCTACTGGCGCAAATCTATCTTTGTGCCTTACATTTACTGATGCAGATTTCATTTGACGTGTTGGTGCCCAGTACACGCATCAATATGTCCTAAAAGACATCTACAGTAAATAAGACAGATAATCACCAGAGGGACGAAGATGCAGTGGGTGGGAAAGGAATTCAAGACAATTTATCATTCATCAAGCTGTGGGATTTGGTAGCGCAACTGTAGTTTTGGAAATACTGATCAAAGCAGAGGGCAAATCCAACTGAACTTTATAGCCTAAGTGTTAAATTGTTCTCGAAAGTTTTCCTTCTACTTAAGACATGGACATACACTGTAAGGCGTTACTGGTTGGATGTGAATCTGTTTAAAAATATCCACATTTGTTTGTCGCGATTTCCTTTTTTTTTGGTTTTCAAAACACTGGTTGTCTTATCATGCTTCAACAAAGTGTATTTCGATAAAAACATAATAACATTAAATTAACAAGGTATTATACAAAGAGATCGAATGACATAAGCTCCGATAAAACCAGAGGTCACCTGTTTTCTTCATTTAGCAAAAAAATAGTTCTTATCGTAAGAAACGGTTTTTTTAATTCACCTATTTCCTTATTTCGGTAGTTTGCAGTGTTTATCATTAATGTTTCTAACCATAACACAAATGACAGATCGGCCACGAACAAGTTGAATTTAGTAGTTTGTGCATGAAAAGTCATACTAGACTATTTCATCTACAAGAGGCTCAATAAATTTTGCAGTAATATGCATCGGCAGCGTATCGGAAATGTGTAGTACAGCAAATATTCATGTTACCTTTTCAAAAACATAAAACTAGTACTGTTAAATCAAATAATCTTTCACTAGCTCTTGCTCTTTCGCAGTTAATGTATGTCTGCCATAGGAAGTTTGAATGGCTTTTACAATTCATATTTGACAGTCATTTTAGTAAACACAGCTAGAAAATCACAGGTTGCTTAATTTCTGCATTTGTTTCGATAAGCAAGCTAACACTGCATAACATTAATATTGCGATTTGGCATATTGAGCTGAAACAATTATTTTGACAGCACTTGTTTTCATCCAGAACTTGACGCACAATTCTGCTCAAATTTTTAATGCATTGACGTGTAAAATTCATCTTTTTCACATACTCATATTTCATTTTCAGAACTACGGTAATAACGGAGACGCTGTTTTACAGAAAACGAATGAATCTTGCGCTGTCTATTTCACCAGCGAATGTAATAAACTAGCACTTAAATAGACCAATTAATCAATAGAATGATCTTATGCGCAGCTGCACTAGATTCTAGAGTGTTTTGAGCTGAGGAAAGGGATGCAATTTATAAAAGATTTGCAATCAGACAAGGAATGCCCAACGCGTACATCAATCGACGGTCGTTACTCTTTCATAGCGCCTCTGAGAGAAGATTTCCCCAACGACTAAATCTCACACTGATGTAATTGTAAAGTAACAACCTCCATGCAAAATGATACGTTACATGTGGCTGTTGGTCCAGGCAATCTGACACCATGGATAGCACAAACATTTTGAGGAGAATGAAAGCCCAAATCAAATATTCCTGCTTCTATAAAGCTGCAAAGTATTTTTCTCGAATTTTGATTGATCATAAAAGGTATACATAAGACATCCATCCCCATTTCGCATCTTCATTCAGGCTCGTGCTTCAACTCAGTCAAAAGAATTTAGCCACAGCTAATTCTCCAGCCAACACTTAAGATATGACCAATTCAGTCCATACAAGTCCATGGCACATGCACCTCGTGTATCTTTCATGGATACACAGGCGAGTGAGTCTGTGCAAGCCCAACTGCCTTAACCAGTCAGTGAAGTGTTTGTCGTCATGGCTGCTCTACGAGTGAACTACAGATATTCCCCAAGCATAGTAAAAACGTGATAAAGTCGGTGCACATAAAGAGAAGACAAGGGGACCTGCGAGCCAGCGCTCATTGAAACTATTTAACGACTAATACTCGTTAACGATAAAAATAACTAAAGAGTCAGTTTGCCTCAGTATGCAACGCCACATGTAAGCGTTAAATGCGCACACAGTGCTCATTGCCAAATGACGTCATACGAGTGTTAGGAGTGGCCATGCTTAAAGCGCAATTTCAATAAATACGGCCAAAAACTGCCTCTGCCCCAGCGTTTCTCATGCAGAGAAGCTGGGAACACATAATACGTTCACATTGTGCCTACATACGATAAGGGGTGCACTTAATATAATAGTAGCGGCGCCCTTCGCCGACGTGAAGCAAACCTGGTTTATGAAGGGCAGGATGACCTTTGAATATCACAAGAAAAATAACTTAGCTGTGCATAATGCATTCTTCGTGTTCGTACATACTGGGAAGAAGAAAATAAAACCCTAGCCAGTGAAGTGGTAGAGAAATGATGGAGGCCAATGGTATCTTGGGCACACCAAGGCGGTCTACAAGAAAAGAGAAGATGGATGTAATCGTTCAAAATAAAAGCAAATGCTCAAAAATTCGTGTTAAACATTTGCGAAGATCAGGGTGGCAAACGATTCCTAAGATTTGAAATTTAGAAATTTTTAACACATCAGATTAAACTTTACGACTATTTCAAGATTTTTATTTTCAAAAAGTAATACTTTTCGGATGCATTATTCTATCCCTTATTCATCGTTGTGTGTAATACAATAATACAAGAAAAAAATCATTTTCAGCAATCGAAATAGATTGCTGAAAATGATTTTTGCATGAGTTGTTTCTTGCATAATTGTATTACACACAACGATGAATAAGGGATAAAAGAATGCATCCAAAAAGTATTACTTTTCGGCAACTTTTACATTAAATAACTTAAATTTGACCTTCAAACTTTCCACTACACTTGTACCAAGGTAAAGGCAGTGTTGTTAAACTGCATCTGTTTGATAACACAATGAATACGGTTAGTAATAATTTAAAACAATTAAAGGTTTCAATGCTGAATTGTTAAGTTGTTTTAGGACATCTCTGAATATGTAGCACTATTTAAGGACATTTAGGACTATATTGTTAAGCATATTTAATAACTTTTAAAGCTTGTTTGCAACCCTGTTAGATGCAATCATTTCACCAAATAAAAAAGCATAATCAAGCAAATAATCAGAAGAATTATTGTATCATATTGTATCATCACACGCCCATAGTAAAAATATCTGCAATATTCACTCCACACAAGGCTACTTGATGATATTTGTGATATTCCAGATTGAGAAACAATTTGATTAATGTTTAGTTTTTCAATTAACTAGGATTCATCCAAGAGTAGTCGTATTTCAGCTTTATGATTAAAAAATACCAGATTTTATTCCACAATGATGCATGCAACACTTATTTTAGGGTTCCTAGGAAACACTGAACAATCTTTATTTCGTCAAAAATCAAATACTGCATAATATATGCGAGCTGCGAATTGACACCAACCTTCAAAACGACCCAAATTTCTGACTTATATGAAGAATGCACTTTATTCCCCATCTCGATGGCCGCCGCGGATGGCCACAGGATGCCTACAATTGAATCGAAAGCGAAAACATTGATTTCATCTCAGTTTTAACCTTAATATCACACGTACGAAGAAATAAAAGAAAGATTACACTCACGGTCGTTCAGGGTTATTCATGCCACCGCGAATTACCGTTTGACCGGGGTTGTGGTGCTGCCCAGGACGAATGGGTTTAGCTGAAGATGGAAAATCGATGTAATTAAAAACTGGTAATTGGCAAAATTTAAAAATTAATATGTCCATCTCGTTTTTGTGAATACCAATTTGTGCCATGTGACCTCTTCGTGCGAGGTTCTTCTGGCGAACAGCCTCTTTGATTCGATCCACTTCATATTGGTATCTGTAAAGTGAGAAAATATCAACACCGATGCTCTTCTGGTGGATTTCCGTCGAACAGCAACACCGTGAAAACAAATAATCGGAAATACAAGTACCTCTTTCTATCTCGCATTGCTCCTTCCTTTGCGTCTTTCAATGCAACTTCCAGCGATTTCACTCGTTCCATCGTAGCCCGTAATCGCTTCTCCAATTTGGGAAGTTCGCACCGCAGATCAGCATTATCCCTTACCAACTGTGAGAACACATTAGCATTTGAATTCGATTATTTCAGTCGAGCAATTTAAATATAAAGTAAAGAAAGTTTAAAAGAGAAGGCTTGTAATAAACGAACTTTCTCAAAAATTCCTGTCAGTGATTGGTCTGTCAAAATTTACCTGTTTGTGAACTTTGGTTAACTGATCCAAATTATTCTCCAGGAAGGAGATCTTCTGCTTTTGTGCTAGACTTCCGCCAGTGTCCTCTGAGTCATCGCCCGTAACAGACTGTAATGGATTAATGAACAGTGTGAACTACACCAGCATGAGAAGATGCACAGAACTTTAAAGAATACCAACATACCTTTTTCACCCGACTCTGGATATCCTGAACAAACAAACGACGAAGGTTATGCAGAGTTTGCAATTCCTTGGCCACTGTCTCCTCCAAGCCTTTGAGATCCTGGTGCGCTTGCTCGCGACGATCACTGAGTAACCTGAAATAATCAGGAACGTCAACACGACAGTCCATCGAATGGAATGATCGAAACATTTAGCTGATAAAACCGTTCTTACTGAAGCTCGTGTAATCTTGCACTCTTCTCGTGTTCTTCCTGCTTGAGTTTTTCGTAGTCCTGCTGAAGACGCTCTTGTGCTAAAGACAGTTCTTGGTTTTTGCTAAAATCGAGAAGGTACATAATAAGTACAGGTCGTTTAATGGATGTCAATCTGTAAAGCTTGGCGGATCCGCTTACTCTCTCAGATCATCGATTAGCTGCTGCTTTTCAGCGATTTCGTCGCGAAGGGTTGCCAGCTGCTTTTGGTGAGCTTCCCTATGCTTTTCGATTTGTTCCTCGAGAGCTTCTTTAATTTTATTAGCCTGTTCCTTTTCGCTCTCTTTTTCCTGAGAAGCCATACGGTGCATTTGCTCTGTAATATTTGAACGAAATTTGGTTAATAAAAATACATTAAAGTAATCTCCTTTCTTATCACTGCTTCTTATTCTAAGGTATCCAGATTAAAGAAACGTTATATTAAGCTCCATAATCCGATTACATCTTTCCCTTTATAGGACTTCCCAGATGGTTCCACCCTCACATTATTAGCGGTGATAAAGAAAAAAAACAACTACATAAAATGTGTCGATCTGTGCACTCAAAAACCATCTAACAAACTAATGACCCTAATGAATCGGTAGTAGAAAAATTCTACAAATTTCATCATCAATACACAAAAGAGAGACCTTGGTAATAATAATCCTATATAAAACAGGCGACATTCAAATAAATAAAAAATAAACAAAAACTGTTTCACTAAATTAAACAAAACTCCTAACATTTGTGATGCGGCGCACTCCAACAGAAGCAATGATGTAACAAAACGATCATGCATGTACCACAATGTCAAACAGAAAAGAAGCTCGGCTGACGCAGCTTAACATACAATACCTTTCAACGTAGCTTCCAATCCATTAAGCGCTACAGAATAGAAAAGTGCTTACGTCAAATGCTAAGTTTGCAGCGAGCCGCATTACAATATAAGCTTCGCAAGCTTTTATAAAAATGAAATCCCGTGTTTTGAAGCACTTCGGCAAATGGAAAAAGGAACGGGATATGCGAATTGTTCGGCTTAAAGCCAATGTGACAGTCACATAGCCTGCGCCTGCGACATTAACAATTGACAATGTGTGTTTTACATTGCACGCTAGATATTGTAACCAACTGAACTGACCTGCAGCTTTAAGTTTGGCGCATTCTTCGTTCAACGCATCGACAGATTCCTCTAAACTGCGCTTCTTGTTTTCCACATCCCGCATGGATTCGGACAACGTTTTCATCTTTGCTTCATGCTTATTTCGGAAAAATAAAAACATTTTTTTACGATGATTATACCATCAATTTTAGATTTAATAAATAATCAAACAGATTCGACACATTGGAAAGGTTGCAATGTTTGAACAAATTGTTCATGGATAGGAATGCACTTGTTGTAACCTGATGCATTCCCTTTATTCAAACATTTATAATTTTTATAGCTTTAAATTTTCACAGTTTAACTCTGTTAGAAAGCCTTATTTTTTATGAAATTTTCACTTGATATTTATTTAATGTTCGCAAAAAATATTGCTGATGATTTGAACTTCACAAACCTGGCTAATAAGTAGTCTGCAATCCGACAGATCTTTTTCACTTTCTTCAATCTTCTTGTTGGAGTCTTGTTGGTACGTCTCCAAATTCTGACAGCGCTGAGCCAAAGCCTTGATTTCGGATTTCATTTTGCTGATGTACAGACGCGCAACGGTGAACTCCTCTTCAATTTTTCCATTGACATCTGCCGATGGCTGAAATTGCACGAAACGAAGCAAATCAATAAAAGAGTTAAACAGCCAACCCGCTGTCAAAGAATGGCAAACGTTACCTTCATATCGACAGTATTACTGCCCAGAACAACTCCGATTTCACCCAAATCCTTAAGTAAGTTGGTAAGCATTTCAGTGACCCGCTTTCTCTGGTGCTGAGTGCTATCACGCACTGTTTGCAATTCGCTCTGCGCCGAGCTCAGCAGCGTAAGTTTCTGGGAAAGTTCCTCTCCAATCGTCTCACATTCCTTGCTTTTGCTCTCGGCCTCTTGAGATTTCTGATCATAATTGACGGCAAGTTCTTCCAAAGCCTGCAGAACTTCCTTTACCTCCTCTTTCGCAGACTCGTTCTCTTGCTGAATACGTGTCATCTCCTGCTGCAGAACTTCGTAGTCACGTCGTGTTGAGGTGATCAACTGATATAAAATATTGAGCAGAATTAACAAATGCTGTCCTATAACTTTATAGCAAGACATTTGAAAATACGTTGACATACCTCCTCTTGTTCAAGCATTTGCTCCTTCATCTTCTCAATGAGCTGCGATTGTTGGTTGATTTCTTCGTCCTTCTCATCCAATTGTGCATATAATCGAACCCGTTCTTCTTCAAACTTCTGCCTCTCTTCATTAGACACTGGTTCGGCCGAGACAGTTTGAAGCACTGCAGCCGGAATAATTTCAATGACACTCTGGCTGGGTGTGATTACCTCGGTCTCGTTAAGGTTAACTTGTTCTTCAGTCGAAACAGCTTCACCTGGAGGCAAAAAAATCCCAAACAAACAAAAACAACAACAACATTACTTTAGTGCATCGCATTATGCTACCACCAAACAGGCGCCCATATCTCAGAAATTGATCTATGCACCTTTCCTCCAGCGGTTCAGTTCACTCTCTGCACGTGCCACTTGTCCTTTGAGCCTCGCGACTTTCTCCTTTTCCTTCTCATACCGGCGTTTCCATTCTTCTGCCGTTAACTCTTCGTTCACCGTCACATTGTTCTTGATGGTCTTAGCTCTAGAAACGTAATGCAACGCAGTTTTAGGGACCATTCAATTACAACATCATTAACATTAAAACCAAAAAACCCCCGAAAAATAACGAATTAAATACCTCTTTCCGAATTCTAAGGTCGACTTTGATTCAGATTCATTAAAAGAGGCAGGAGAGCAGCAGATAATAATCGTGGTCCGTGCATTACCACCGAGTGACTCTTGGAGAATACGAGTGAGCTTACTGTCGCGGTATGGCACGTGGCTTTTCTGTAAAATAATTACGAGTATTAGAAGGCAACATACAAATGTATATACGTTAACAGAGATCAGCATATGGGATAATCACTGCTTGAAATTCAATTTCTCTTCCTTCAAGCTCAAATTGAGCATATTGTTCATATTTTTGAAGCATTGAAACTTACAGTTCTGCATGACAATAGAGGAAAAAATACTCACTGTGCCATCTGCTAGGGCAGATATAACATTTCCTAATGCTGATAAAGACTTGTTAATGTTTTTAGCTTCATCCAAAACCATGCCTTCAGCTCCAGTCTTGCTAACCTAAATATTACAGCAAAACAAAATCTTAATTAGAAATCGCAATGCATTTAGCCATCAAAGTAAAAAAATAACGAGTTCTAGCACCTTTTCGCTTCCCGCTAAATCAACTAAATATAGTTTCCCGCTAAGTTTTTTCTGATTCTCTAGATGTTCTTGCTTCACGTTTATAAGGAAGACGCTATGACTTCGTGAACTATGTTCATTCATATCTGATCAAGAAGACAATTAAATTAGGTAACTGAACGCAAATAGCAAGCAATACGTTTAGGAATGGATGTGCTTCATACTTGTCACTGCTATGTGTCGATTAGCTTTGCCTTCTTCAATAACATCTAAGACTTCCTCTGGACTAGAAACAAACCTCTCCGTAGCACCCTATAACAGATCAGATATTAAATGAACTCGAAATTCATCACAAAACGTTAGGAAAATGCTAGATTAATGATGGAATGAATCATCACCTTGACATAAGTTACTCTATTCTTGTCCTCATGAACGGATAAATTTGTTTTTGACACTGCAAATAATTAAAATTTACATACATAAACTTTCAATGCCAATTGGAAATACAACTATTAACTTATTGTTCAACAAAAGGGCAGTTAAAATCCTTACTCCAATAGAATGAAAATAAACGTACCGTCCAGCAAATCTCTAATTTTGTCCAAGTAAATCTCAAAATATGAAACCTAAAGAGAAATGTGTGGTTAATTATGCACCTGATATGAACGAGCAAATGTTAATTAAAAAATTAACATGAAGAAATTTAATAAGATTTTGAGACTTACTTTGATGTGAAACTCCAGATTTTCATCCATTGAATAGATATAATTAAAAATATCTGATACTATCCGAGGAATAATACCCTGTGCCATTGTATCTCCAATAACTCCCTGTAATAAAAGAGAAACAGCTAAAATCAAATTTCCTCTAAATTACACAAATGAATATCAAAAACAATAAATCTGGTAAATAAGATGGTCACTAAATGAATGGACACGTGTTCATAGACTATTTTAGAGATAACTGCCTATTTTTTTAAATATTGTGTGATCACAATTGACAAAGCTGTTAAATGAAGTGATTAAACCGTTTTTTTATATTCAGCAAATGTATTCGTGTGGATCACGATTACAATGTTAAATGTATGTGCACTGAGAAGAACTGTTCGGCATTAATTGTCCATACGATTTGACCATTCCAGTGCCCACAAATAAGTATGCAGGTAGGTGCTGCAGAATGTCGGTCGCTTGTATTTGAACAATGGGACTAAGCCCTGTTTGGATTTACTGATTATATGATTAAACGGAAATCGTGCAGAAAGGCTTTGCTACTAAATAGTATAAATCCTGTCTGTGTATTAACAAACAGTATACGGTCACTGGCAATTTACGTAGGTGAACGAATGGCATGCTCGCATGTGCACCGAGAAATAACATTTCACATTTTCGGGGAAATAAAGTTTAAATTGTAATTAATTCCAATGTTTTCGCACGAATAATTTGTTGGTTCAAAAAAACTGAATATCAATTCATTTTAAATGGTTTGTTTAACTGAACCTGCAATTGAAACAAAATCTCATTGGCAAAAGTCAGTCTTGAGTTAACTGAACAAAATAACTATCAAATAATAACGCTAAACACCACGAACAAATGCTTACCTCCATGGTATGCGTCTTTCCACTAGATGTCTGCCCATATGCAAATATAGTTCCATTATAACCATTAAGCACATCTGAAAATGAAAACGAAACAAAATATTACTTTCCACTTTGTCAGTATCAATATGAACTTGTATAAACATGTAACTTTATAGGTTGTGAATCTGTCAGTTGCACTTGCACTTCAGTAGATTAGTGAAGACAGAATTATTTGACTTAATTATTCATTTGCGTCCTTGGTTTAAGTGATAAGATTACCAACCGCACACATACATTAGATGTAATATCTAATATATTAAGTGACCCAAACGATATAAAATTAGTGATTGTAATAGTTACTTTCTTAATGCAATATTTAGAGGAAAATAATTGATGGGCTGCTTTAAATTGCAGGCACATTACATTAATTAGCTTACATGTATTGGGAGAAAAACTCTTAACAAATGATGTACACAAATCACTCGTACGTTTTATAGTAGAGCATTTTTTCTAGATCAAGCCTTCCAGATCAAATATATGTACCAAATTAAAGATAAATCACATGTTTTTTTTTTCTAATTTAGCTGCAAAGACTAGATTTTTTGCCCTTAGAAAGTGGCCAAATAAGTCACACGCTCACCGCGCGCTTGTAATCAAATTTATGAGGTACTAGACACAAGGTTCATTAACTTTGCAAATAACACTGCTCAAGGTAAGTCACGCCTAAGTCAGTAATGAAGACAAATCCCGAGAGGTCACTTCTAGGGAATGAACAAAACGAGACGACGAAAATGCAATGTGAACCAGCAAGTTGTCTATTATAACTTGTCAAAAGCCCAGGGGCAAGAAAGAAGCAAAGAGCTAAAACTAAGACAGCACTACAAAGCAACCAACGATGCATGTCTATGTAGTCATGAAACTGCAACTTCAGTGCAAAAACTTCATTCCAATACCACAAGAACGCCAGTACGCAGGACCATTTCTTAAACGTGTCGGTTGAGCAATAACCTTCCTAGTAATCTTAGAGGTTTTGACTAGGGCTGAAAAAATGTATTACAAGAATGATGATAGCAAAAGTAACTACAATTTATTTCAATGAATAAACTAAAGTATTCTCTACATAACCGAGCCAAAGCTATGTAACTTTAAGCTAGAGTTGCTAAACTTCCTTTGCCACAATTCGGGAGTTTACTTTAATGACAAAAACTAAAGCGCACCCAGGGTGTTTTATTTTTACTTAATAGGCATACGTGTACTTACATCAATTACAACAGAATCACCCCTTTTATGAAGAACAATTCGTACTTTACAAGAACCCAGCTCCTGTTCTCAAAATTTGTTCATTTTTATTTTTTCATCAAACTCAGCAACTTAAATCGATAGTTAGTTCACAATACATGTACAGCGTATTAGTTCTTGACCAATTTTACTGTTCATTCAGCCATTTGACCTCTTTCTATATATCTATACAGATATATTTGTGTTCTCATAATTTGCGGTGATATTTCTGATAAACAGGAACAAAATCACAAGCTGTATTGTAAGGACCTAGAAACGGGGGTAATCCGGATCATAATTTGACGTTTGGTTAGTCCACCTTGAGCCATATATGCATACATAATTGATATCACCATATTAAAAATTGATAACACCGGATATGAATGCGTGAAATTACAGTCACGTCCAAGATGCCGGATGACACAATTACATGTTTCCTGTTTGGGAAGTTTTAACCATGCTTAATAATGCATTTCATCGTGCAATTTACAGACGTTGCAATATAGGCGTATACTGCATTTATGGGGCTATATCAGGCCAGATCTCTAAATAAATCTTAGCGTCATATTAATAAAAGCGTGCGAGCGAAATGCTTGAGTGGCAGTCAACCATATTTGGCAGAAAATTTATCCTTCCTGCAGTCACGCGTACTAAATCATTTTATGGCAAATAGCAAACTTTATGCACCACGAATCTAGCTTATCCTAGACGGACAATCTTTAGTTTGTGGGGAAAAAAGTAACCACAGAGGTGGTAGAGTACAAGCTCTACCACCTCAGTAGTTTTACTCTAATTAAATTACAGAATTGGGCTTATTTCTAGCATGCAACTTGACGTTGGAAATCTCGTTAAACAGACGGCCTTAAGCTACAATTTAGAGCTAAAATACCTGAGACGTGGCTACCTAATTGATTCGGTAAACATCCAATAAATTGGTTACACAGGGTATAAAGCAGCTACCTGTCACGTGGCATTATGCTCTGACTGTAGGGTTCTAAGTTGAACTTAACTAAAACTTAAGGGTACAGAAGCTGGGTGCGTTTAAGGTTTATCTCAAATCTATGTTGAAGTACAGTGTAGATTTGCTGATTGCGTTTTAACCAAACTTCATTACGATAACACGCTTAATAAACTGCCAGATAGCTACGCCTATCAGGGTCATGGATTGTAATTTTATTTAACGCAAACACCAGCAGAAGCAAAGTTTAATATCAACAGAACCTGAGCGAGATTAATAATTGAAGAAGAGTCAAAGTTCCCCAGTCTTTATCCATCAACTGGAAGGAAGACATAGTCTAGTGAAATCTGATCGATATACGTTTTCTAGCCGTCTCGCGTGAAACTAGCCGCACAAGTAATTGCTGGCCTTGGTCACCTCAAGAGTTGGACATTGCGCATCTGCTGGCACGGGCAAAAATACTGTCAAAACGCATTAAAATGAAAGCCCTTTGCAGTATGCGAATAAACCCCCTCTTCTTGGGCCTAATGTGGGGGGGGGGGGAAGAAACGGCGATATTAGACACGCACTATTATATCAATGGCACCTGTCTGGCGGTAACACTGGCCATCACACACATGGGCGCTCATTACTGAAGCAATTACGATATAGGCAGCTTTGCAGCCAAAAGATAGACGTGTTGCAAAGCTTGTATTGATTAAACGAGCTTGCAGCATTCATTTTGCGGCCGAGAAAGCCAACAAAAACGGTGCTGCGAGAAAAATACGCCGCCACAAAATGGTGTTAGGTCTTGCAGCTCAACAATAGGCAGGCTGAGCAACAATACCAGCACATCTCTTTTCAGCTTCCAGTTTGTTCCATCCATTCCACGTAACACTGTACAGTAGGAGGTCCGTAATTCCCATTCATTGCCTTGGCAGCACAGTGCTCCCCAGAAATGAAGTGTTCAACTTTTTTGACTTCTGTTGTTTGAACAAATTTCCCTTTTCAATGAAATGACAAAAATATGATACATGTAAATGCAAGGAACACTATGATTTTTTTTAAATTAAAAAAATGACTTCATGCATGCAATACCAATAGGCCTATCATGACTTTTCCATGGACCTGCATTTTATTTCAGATACCTCAAGATGTGCGAAAGCAGTATCATATTCCCTGACTTTTCCATATCTTCCCAATTTTCCCATGTTCTGTGGGAACCCTGGCAATTGCACTTCTATTCGACTGCTTGTTACTAGGTTTCTTGAAGAAGAAGAAATGGTTTGCCAGTTAATTCGTGAATCTCCGAAAATGCTAAGACGATTTATCCGGAAGCAGAAGACTAGTTGTTCCTTCCGCCACATTGCCGGCCATATCGCGAGCATCATCAGGGCATGTCTGGGGTGCGTAATTAGTTGCAGATAAATGTTTAGTTTCATCCACAAGAGAGTCTGCCTAGATCTTCAGAAGTGAGGCTTGACGTGCGCTTCATGCGGCCGTCTTGCATGAAAAACTTTGCAGATTGCGAGGCCGTCGTATGAGATTATGAGAGCACGTACCGCCAGCTATCGGAGCTGTTATTTCATCGCACTTGTCATGCACGGCTATCATTTTGATTAGAGGCAAATGCGCCATGGAAAGTGCTCAGGACGAGCATTCTGGAGGCCCACCCCCACCACGAGGCCTCGAATCGATAACGAAATTAAGCCCAAGCAGAGCAAACATGTCGTGCAGGCCGAACTAAACGCTTCGCAATTGAGGGATTGATCAATTAATTTAAACCGTGGACTGGTGATAATGGTAGTCCCCAACACCGCGAGGCATTCGCACATTAGTGCACCAGTTGAGTCATGCTTAAAGAGTAAAAATAACCCAACAAAAATGCGTACAGGACTGCTCAAAAAGTGAATCATGACACTTCGAAAAGTAATCAGTCCATCTGAAATAGAGCGTGCGTTGCATTGAGTACAGTTCAATAATCACACACTGCACACCTATCCGCAGAACTATCAATACTAAGACATTTTAGCAATTCTGCAGTAAATGTAGAAAGGCACGTTTCATCCATCGGTATCACTAAAACTTTCTGGCAGCAATCCAAGAGAGGTTTATCTGAATCGGAAGCCCTGCTGATCAAACGGTTCAATTCCTGCACCCAAAGCAATCACCGGTAACGGAACCGATAGACAATTAAAGTTATATCACCCTAAGGCGAGAAAAAACTGAAAACGTATCGAAAGCTCTTTGCAAGCTCTGATGTAGCATTGTTTCCCAGCGTCTTTATATGCCATTAATCACTCCCATAATGTCTCAGAGGATTAACAGTCACATTTTTGGAAATGTAAGAGAAAAGGAGCATGTGGAGCCACCCCGCACTCGTTAATGACGCCAATCAATAGTGCTTTATTGTTGCATCCTTACATCATTATGCCAACGAAGCAGCTTCCCTGATAGTGCTTGCTAATCACTGCTTTGCAGTTTGCACTGTGCGATGCCGTCAGTAAACACCAGTCTGCATTTTCGAAAAGATCAGAACATACTGCAGACAAGATCTAAGCCTTAAGTCTAGAATATTTGGATAGCTGTGCAAATATTAAACTGTTGAATAGAAATTATAACGACGAATTGCCTATGGGTGTAAATACTGTACTTATAAAATTTGTTCATTGCCGAAGCAGTCACATGCTCGAATAAACTTTTTTCTTCTTAAAAACAAAGCCCATCATTAAATAGTCGACTAAAAAGGAAGTGAACACCACAATGCAAGCCTGGTAAACAAAACTAAAAATTTGGGGCTTTCTCTCCCGATAATTTTCCTCCTAGGACACGAATGTGCGATTAGCATTTTAATACAGGTCTGTCATAATTAAGACATCCTTTTGTTTTAAAAGCAAATTCCCGTGTGCGAATCAACTGAATTTCAGGCTTGAATTAAGACGAGGTAGACGAAAAATGGCAGTGAGCCAAGTAATAATAATACAGTATCACAGACGCTAGTTGGTCGATATGGAATAAGAAATATGTATGCATGAACTAGTTAAACGTTAATGCAATTTTTTCCAGCGAATCAACACATGACTTCATGCAAGCAGATCCAACTACTTTGTAAGCAACGTACGCTTGCAGTTAACATTGTTAATATACTTTATAGCTCAATTTCCTTTTAAACGGATTAAAGTTCTAAATTGAGAGACGCCAAATAACAATGCAAACTAAATAAGAAGATCCTTTGATGCTATAATAATAATTCAATTCAACATTCCACTTAATGGATAATGGTAAGCATTTGTTGAACGGAACAGGGAGAAATTCTTCAGCAGAAAACTAATGTTGCCGTGCAAGCACCAATCATTGTAGCGTGCGATTTAATGAGAATTGTATCACTGTAAATGTATTCATAGCCCATTACATTGGCCAATGTGCTGCGGCATTTGAAACACCTAACTGCAGATTATGCACAAGTAACTTGTTCTCCCAATGGTGCCTGAGAGGGTTTAAAAGCACAAAGGCACTTAATGTCAGGAAGCATAGAGATATATTCAGGACAGTACTCAACCACATAGACAGTTACGGTGCACCAGAACCAAACCATTCTACACAAAATGCAAAAGCCGGCATTTGAGCGCAGTTTCTGGAAAAGGAAACCCACGAATTGGTGCAAGAAGTGTATGGATACGAAGCTGTGACTCGAAAAAGCGTTATCGGAAAGGACGCGAATCTCTTGAAGACGCACCCCGTTCTGGGAGGTCGACCACCACCAGCACACCCCAAAACATCGAACGAGTTCGTGAGCTTCTCCAAACCGATCATCATTTGTCTCTTCGAATGATGAAAGGTGAACTTGGAATTTCCCGTGAAGTGATCCGAACCATTCTGACCACGAACTTGGGTAAACGGGAGATCTGCGCGAGGTTTGTCCCGCATCAGCTAACCGACGATCAAAAGCAATGGAGAATGATGTCGTGTGGAGACATCATCTCAATGGCCGATTCGGATCCCTCGTTTTTGAAATCAATTGTGGCGGGCGAAGAAAGCTGGTGCATCCAATATGACCGGGAAACAAAATGCCAAAGCATGGAGTGGCGTAGTCGCACATCCCCGAAGAAGCAAAAATTTCGCTTCCAGAAAACAAGAGTAAAGACCATGCGGGTATCATACAGTGTACGCCGAAGTGTACACTGAGATCCTTGGCCGTCTATTGAAGAGCATTCGTCGGGTCCACCCACAGTTCGCTGATCCGGGATCTTGG
>JAQIXS010003034.1:0-19663 GCA_034700785.1 Rossiulus vilnensis
CGCATAAAATTTAAGTTTTGTTTAACGAAAGCCTTAGTAAGTTGCTTTCTGCTCTTAATTTATCCACGCATAATTTTGTCTGTTTTTTATGCTAAACTATGTTAGAGAACTTTTTTTGAGTAAAAAAAATGTATTTCGCTGGTTATGCAGTAGGCAATCACTTGTTTGCTCCAAAGCTAGCAGTGATTGCCTAAAGCCATTCTAAATCCTAAAAACGGTTCGGCCCATGTATGAAGCAATTTAGTGATTGCTTAGGATCTTTTGCGTTACGAAATTTAAACTCAGACAGAGGTTCAAACGCTTGTCACCATTTCCTTAACGTTTCTATCGTTGAGCTTGTAATTGGCCATTACGTTAAGCGTATTACGTAGGAGGCGCTCGACCCTTAGCATTTCATGATCGGTTACCCCATTATCTATTGCATACCTTAATAATAATTGTAACGTTCCTGAAAATCCACGAATGCCATTTCTGTACAGATGCATGACAAATTTGATTTTTTTCTTCTACTCCTCTTAACGGCGGCTAATTCCGCAATCAGTATGCCAAAGCTTGTTAATTTTTAAAGAAATTACTTCAGGTAAAATTTCGATGAGGTGATCTACAGCAATATTCTAATCAAATTAACTGATTTAACCAGTGATTGTATACATTGGGAAAATAATAACGAAGTTATAAAGTTGGATAAATGGTTTAGTTTAGTTTTATTTTAAATAACATGTAATCAAACGGATATGTTGTCAGCATTGTGGTTTTGAATTACTTTGAAATACTACTGAATAATTTTAGTGTTTCGAAAACATATAGCGATGTCAGTGTTCACATATGTTTGTAGGATCGATTATGGTATCTAGTTTATGCATACAATGAAACAAGTTCAGAATTCATAGCTTTTAACATTAATGAACTGGAAGAGCTGAAATTAAATTAATATAATTGCATCAATGACGAGTCGGAATTTTTGAATTCAATATTTTGCACATGGCTCACTGGGCATTGACAACTGGGAGCTGCAGCTTTAATACAGTTGTACCTCTGTGGGTTTATCTTTATAGTATGCTTTGGAAATATTTATAATTGTTTAACAATTAAAGTTCCTTTGACATTCATTGCCTTTGATAAGCCTTTGGCTGACGGTTGCCAACCTCATACATAGCTCACTAGAACTATTTCTGACTTATTTTCAAGATGACTATATCCTCAACGAATATATTTCCTTAAAAAATATTGATAAATTATTTAAAGAAATGCTATGCTTACGTTAAACATTACAAGTACATGTAAGTGATACCTGTAATGCGTACAGTTTGCAATTTTGAATATTTACGGGGGCTCCTCAATATTAAATTTCAAAGAATATCCGTTCTGATTTTTTTTATCCTAATACCTGTCCCATGTGAACGAGACGGTATTTAAGTTTATTTTATCCTATAGACAAATTTAGTGAACAGCAGCATTTAGCCATATTTATGAAGAACTTTGCAAAATATTTATGGAAAACAGATTTCTAAATACTGGACAACCAGTTAACTTACTTTTATCTTAAATTCTGATTTCAATACTAAAATTGTTAAATGCTATTATATGCGGTTTAAGAAATAATACAAATTTTACGTTAAAAATTGGTAATATTTTATAGGTAATGTATTATTGCCTGTAATTGATACGCCATCTTTTCGCTTTAAACACTATTGTAGTTAGCTTCTATTTTTTGACTTTTGACTGGCTCATCTCGATAAAAACACTCCAATTTAATGACACTAGGAGAAGGGAGGACTAAATCGATCTGAATAAACAGTATTACGTGATGCTGAACAGAAACGCCCATAAATATTGCAGAAAGTTTATCATAGTAAATGCGTGGAGTGGAAACAAAAAAATCATGTCTATTTACATTTGTTGGCAAGAAATGCAAATTTTCAACACGCTAGCCTATCGAGCATAGTCCCAAATGTGCATCTTTTAATTTTAAATTTATACTTATAGTAAAAATAGTGAAAAATTACCATAATAGGGTTTCTGCAAAGATTAGACCTTGATCTGGCCTTGACTTGCGAAAAATATGATTTAAAAACTTTTGCGTTATATGGAACAAATACATGTATTTACGGAACGTATGCAGTATATGGAGCTAATCTTTCATGGTGCTTAAGAAAGCTTTAAATTTAAATAATGCAAGTTCTGTTGTTATAATATACACTCAATATATAAATAAGGCAATTTATTGTAGTCGGTACTACCTTTTAGCGTAACGCGAACGTTCTAAATAAGAAAAGAATAATAATTATTTTTGATGAGTAACGTAATTTTTTTGTAGGTAGCTTGCAAATTGCCATTGTATCTGTGCATCTAATCTGGTTGCTGAGATATTTAATTTTGATGGCAACGCTGCTCAGGTGAACAATAATGGTTCACTTGAATAACCATGGAAGTTTCAATATCTTGTTGTTTATCCCTTATACTCTGAGTACAACGAAACATGATCTAGATAAATGCAGAGCTACATACATTTTCTAGGTGAATAACTACTGTTCAAAACCGGATGTCGACACACCGCATTCAAGGTAATTGCAGTGCATCATAGCACTGTTAGTTTTCGTCAAGTAAAGCTATGGACGCGCTATTACTTCACGTGAATTTATATGAATTAATAATTCCGTGGAAAGGTTTAAGGTGATACATGTAACTAGAAACACATAAGGTCATGTCACGTCACGTGCTATCAGAATATGCCAACAGTACCAGACACCATGAATATTCCTACAATAATATTATGATAACTGTGTTATAATCTACTATTATCTGAAATTCGTGATTATCTATTTCAGGACAGAACACTTCGCAAATTAAAACCTAGATCATGTAGTCCGTTTTTAGGGTATAAACGTTGGATGTTGCTTGTTCTATATACAGCAATGCAATGCACGCATATATGCTTATTACGAGGATTTTAGCTTGTGCAATACATGTTCAAAACATTTGTAAGAAGGCAATTACCCTATTAACTGTGCAACATTATGTAGGTTTCTATGGAAAAAATTTCAATTGTATTACACAAACAATGATTACTGAACAATATCACAATTTCCCTTTTTTAAGCATTGTATAATTTATTATTATTATTAGTATTGTTAGATCGTTTTGTAATGCCTTAAATTAGCACAAGCAATATAATTAGCAATCGTTCCACAACACAGCATTTTCCAACATGTTAGAACCAGCTTTGAGCGAATAGGGCATCGTTTTTTTCTGCGTGTATTATACATGTACGTACATATACAACAAACCACACAATGGAACTGTAAAGCGGTATAACCACTTCATGTGGTAATTAAACCATAAGCTTTTTCACTTTTAATCGTGCTTGACTGAGCACTTAGGCTGCTATTTTAATGTCTTGCTGGATGTGCTCATTGACTGCTTATTCTTGTGATGATCTGTTTAGGTTTATTTCCGTTTTTCTATTTGGGTTTTCTTCGGAGTGCAACTTTATATTCCCGGCGCGATATTATGCTTAAGTTCTTGGCGAGACGGCACTTAATGGCGTTATCATTGCATAATTTTCCTATTGAATAAATGTTATCTGCAAACCAAAATCATGAAGTCGTTAGCAATTTGGCGCGAATTCACCTCATGATGCTACTTGATTCCAGTCTTGAAATTGAAAAAAAAATGCATTCTTTGCTTCTGCGATTTTTCCAGAACAGTGTCAGGCATAAAGGGATTCAATATGTTGACATTTTCGGCATAAACACCATATATTACTTTTTGTTTGACCCTATTTGAGTTTATACATTTTTCGGCAGTCAATATATTTAATGGGAAAGGACATTTAATGAATGATTTTCTATTTATTGGTCCAAGTAGGCTTCCAAGTCTCGATTATAGTTTTCAGCTTAAACTTAATTTTCTTCTTTTGTCAAATTAAATGTAACAATAAAGTAGCAGGGTTTCCATTGACCTTAAACCTGATAAAGTCAGGAAAATTGTCATCATATAAAGAGGGCGTGTCGCACAGTAATAAGGAATTCTCCTATTTTTAATAGCACACTTCTAACTTTTTTAATAATAAATGCAAATTTTATTCCATAAACGTTTTATTAGGACCTATGTTATTCAATAAACATTTTTGATACAGACAGAAAAATTTTGCTAAAAATCTGTAAAGTCAGGAAAGTTGTGAATTTAATTTCAGTGGGAACCCTGATTAGGATTTTCTGGGTTGGTTGAGATCTCAAGTAAATAGACGAATTCTTAATTAAGATTAAACCTGCATGGAAAGCTGCATATCCGCCGTTAGATGACGCCTCCGGCATGATATGCGTTTATGTCTAACCCAATGGCTTTAAAGATAATTTTAGGGAAATCTTAGTGGCATAGCGGAATGAATGTAATCCATATTAAAAAAGTGAAATTGTCTATGTTAATCTTTTCTTAGTTTACATTATTAATGACGTCATAGTTGATCGTTTCAGCAGCGTTGAATTTATAAGTATAAGAATATCGGATTTATTTTTCTACTCATCTCGCATATGCCTCAATTTTACAGATTGAGGTGCCTATCAGAGCTGGCCTCTCCCTTGACGCCAGTTTTAATCATTTTAGTAACTGAACAAGCATGCACGACAATTTAATAATGCACTCGGCAATGCGCATTTGCCAATTACGAGATGACTTTATTTTCCATCATTAATTTACATAATTCAGTTATCGATTTTTACAAGTTTCAATGTTAACGTGAATGCTAATGCCTAAGAAGAAACAGCCTGAAACTTCAAAGGTTGACGTAATTTACTAAGGATAAAATGGTATTTCTTGGAAACGTACAATACTTTGCATATGTTTGGTGTACAGCCGTCTTCCAAGAAATTACACTGCATTTCTGTGAAACTAAACTAATTAAAAATAGCCTTATTGCATGATCACTTGTTTTTTTAATGCAAATGTTGTATTTAAAATAAAAATGCAAAAGCAATAGTAATTAACCCTTTCAAAATGTGCTTCATCAACATCTATAAAATTTCGATTGGTTCAGTTACGTTACTAAACACATTTTTAATAAATTTAGGAGTAATTTATTGCACTGCTCCAGGCTTTGAATTTATAAAAACCTACTTCCTTGATGCTGTTAGTTGCAATAAAAGTAAAATTCTTTTTTGTGTATCCTTAATGAAATTTGTGAATGGATAAAAAATTATATTGCTACGTAAAATTGTTTCATAACAATATTTGTAAACTATAACAAAATATTTTGTAGAAAAATGTACTAGAAATCACGCAAAAATCCGCATTGACAATGCATATATAAATAGCTACTCATACATATAAACTTACATTAAGTTGAATTTTAAACATGAAACAACTATTGAATCAATGTTTTGAAACCAAAAAATCACAAACTATAGCCTACATCTGCATGGCATTCTCAATTAGGTTGAATAGAATTTTCAGAAAATGTATAATCCGATCATCTGCTACTTCTTTATCATTTTATAATCAAAAACTTCAAAAATCATTCTGCTACCTTGGTGTTTGGAAGTTGGAGATGACGCCATGAACTTGACGACCTGTTTTTTGTTGTGGTCTTAAAAGATTTCGGTGATCTGCTATAATCCGACCTTTTCAAACGCTTCTGTGAACAATACTGGTAATAGCATTATATATTTCATAACTGCGTTTAAGACTATCCATTGAATCGTGCAGAATATATAGTTTATAATGCTTGAATGAATACTGCGTAGAGGTGACCCGCATCCTTTTCTATTAGCTGCTGCTGAACATGGCGGCATGATACTGTAGTAGGCTAGTGAAATAAATATTTAAATCAAATACTGCATGCAGATCATAAACAGCTAGTTACTGAATGGCATGCTTAATCTGTATACATGTAGTGTCCTTTCACTTTCTTCCCTGATATGAGCATCACGGAATGAAAATTTATAATTCAAACAATTTCTAGTTTATAGATTTGTTAAGGTTACCCTTTGGGGTGACAGGATGAAATATTTCACACGGTGCAATTAAAGCTGTAAAGCTATTGCAGCAATGCTTAAATTACCAAACAATCTGATATGAAGCGAATTTCCTCCTAAAGGACTAGCAACATATCGTACTGGAGATAAAAATGACATTGTTTTCGCAAATGTTATTTGCTATAACTCATTACTGTGCAACAATTGCCAGAAGGCTCTCGGATGGAAATTTCTTATCAAAATATTTACTTACTTGAAGTCTGGTAATGCAACCTCATATTATTGAAATTACGGCAAAATTCGATTTATAAATAATAAAAAAATTATGCAAAACAAAATCGTGTGTACATCTTGTCACACTGACTTTAAGCGAGCTTAAATATGGATTATGGAATCAAGGTTTTGTTAGGTTGGTAACTGCGTCGAGCTTGCATTGAATTTGAAATTTGTTTGTTTAGAAATTAAGTGAAATGCTAAAGGACTTTCTTTTCATTAATGAAAGAAAAATGGTGGGATAAAGGCATTTTTAAGCATTTTTCATCCTAATTCTAATCAGCGTCCTTGTATGTCATAGGTTATTAATACCCTTTATCCTTTAAGTCAAAAGTCATTGCGAATGAACTCAGAATGATAAGTTTAATAATAATAATAAAAAGTTAAAATGAAAAATTGCACAAGTTAAAATAGCTTCAAAGCCATCACAATTTAAACAACGTAGCCTACCTATATTAAAAGAAGTATGTATACTTGTCTCACGGTACCCATGCAATGGATTTATTGATGTAATGCAACATAAATGAAGTATAAAAAATTTGTTTTGATTGAAGTAGCTTCGGGTGTGTTTTTTATGCTTACCACTAATTTAGTCAAGCTAACAACTTTTCATATACCACTTAAGCGTCGCAATTATGTGTGGGCTTTTGTTGTAATTCTCTTATGCACCGGTTCTCAGTCTGTTTTATCCCCAAATCGATGTTCTCTATTACCTTTAAAGTTATTATTGCGCTTACTTTATTTCTGATTTTTTTAACTTAAAAAAATCACACAATCTACTGCTAAAATTTGTTTGGCCTATTCGTTTTGCAAGCTCAATCATCTTTTCCAATTTGTTGAGACAATGTTGTTTTCTTTCATCTTGATAATGGGAAGTTTTTCGATTATCATTCTTCTAATAAGATTCTGGTTGCTATTTTATATTGCAACTGAAAGCTATCGCCTAGGTCCCCTAATATATATTTTAGATTGCCTAGCATGTAGGTTATATACACGTGTAGTTGTTTTGTTGAACGGCATTTACAGTTGAGAAATAAGCCGAAGGCTTATTGGCATCTTCGTTTGCAAAGCCCGAATCTAATTGTTTTTTGCGAAGGCCGGTAGGCTATATTATCTAATATTATAAAGCAAAAATTCAATTTTTTAATTCCATATTTTGAGATAGGAAATCTTATATTTTTTAAGATGTTCCCGCATCTTATATTAAGCAACATGCATATCAAAAGGTCAGTGTCGACCACAAAAATTCGGAAAATTGCTTTATGCCTATGAAAAACAGATAACATATTTAAAGCATTTTAAATAATCGAAGACATTCTTAAACAGTGTTATTTAAATCCACACATTTATCATGACCGCCTCGATTGTTGTATTTAATGACCGGATCTACATTGAGGGAAAACACTGTTAAATACAGAACACTTTGAATCTGTACGGAATAATGTATCCGAAAGATCAAACAATAATTGAATATTTCCTTTCCCCCACACATTTCTTATGCTATATTTGACTTAATTGCAGATAAATGCGGTTTAATAATTCATTTTTTGTTATTTAGAAATCAACAAGAACTTGCCCAGCACACGAAAGATTAAATTTTTGCTATTTTTAACTTTCGTTTTAACTTTCGTGTGCTGCGTGCTATAAGTCCCTAATGAAGAAAACAATAAAACGAATCGGAGTTTAACGGGACTTTCATGGGATAAAACATATATATTTCGCAAAATGCTTTGTAAAATGTCTCTGACCTTTTTGATCAAAACCTTAGGCTGAGTTTTAATAGGTGCTTCCTGCTGAGATCAATAACAAAATTTTGCCAGTGACTATCAGCCCATATCACGCTACTGCTACTGCAATGGTTTCAAATTGCTTTCACACTTCGGGCCATAACCTTTTTATTGGAAAGTATATGGACCATATACATTCAAGTCTCTGTAGAGGGGCGCCTAGCTAGCTGAATCGCTGCGAATTCAAATCGCATCGTCTTTTATTTTTTCGCACTTCTTTTGAAATTTTTATCAATGGCTTTAGAATTGGCGATCAATCTGCACTATGGTCGATAATTTCTTTCCGATAACACAGCAAAAACGTCCTGTGCTTAAAAGCTTACTGTGTTGGAAGTAAAACCATGGGATGTCTGCAATGACGTCGCTATACCGGGACAAAATGCGACATAAATGTTGACCTCTTATCGTTAAGCAGTACGGTTAATTCAAATTGGGTGTGACACCACTTCTTTTGTTGAGATCTCAACATTTAAATAAACAGGTATTTTTGAATGCAAAAAACATACCGTCTTAATAATCAATTAATGAATAATCTTTTTTATGCAATTTCGTATATTGAAATACATGTAATGCAATTGACATATTTCCAAAGTGCAACTAAGATGAATATAGCGAGTACTGAGTAGCCTACAAAAGACGAAAACCATTCAGATTGCAGAAATGGAAATATACATGTGCATTTGAGCAGAATCAAATTTCCATCTATAAAAAAATAAAAATCAGCCCAATCTTTTATGCATGCAAAGTTATTAAAAATTAAACAATGCTCATTGATTTGCTACTGTTGAAGCATGCCTTCACCCTTTTTTTACCAATTCAGAAGAACAAAAAACAGATGTTTGCTCAATTTAAAAAATATGAAACAGATGTATCAGCTTGTTTTAATTTTCTAATGGATAAAATCTTATCTTGCTATGCCTTATTGAAAATGTTCTATGAAAAAAGAAAAAACAGTCCAATCTTATGCATATACGAAGTTATTAACATTGAACCAATACTCATCGATTTGTTACTGATGAGGCATGCCCTCAACCTTTTTTACGAATTCAAATGATCAAAAAAACATATGTTTTATTAATTAAAAAATATGAAACAGATGTATCAGCTTGTTTTAATTTTCTAATGGATAACATCTTATCTTGTTATGCCTTATTGAAAATATGCATTTATATTAATAGCAAATACGTTTGTCATATTTATTATGCACGATGTCTGAAACAAATGTTAATTAATGACGCAGTTTTTTCTGTGCACTGGTACGCTGTAAATCACGTTAAAGAAAAGTTGAATAGTCATGTCGATGATGTCTTTATGCAGATTTTTCTCCTGGTGTGTCTTGCTTCAAATACTTAGTATAATTGCTAAATTTAATTTCTCTCAACGAAGGATTGATTGTCTTAAGGGCTTCAGCTTTGGTGTATAATTTAAATATGTCCCGTAAATTTCAATGAAAATAAACTATTTTTCAGAAGTTTTTCAAACATTTTAATCAAATTGTGAATGTAAATGTTACTGATCTAAAATACATGTTTTTCAGAGTCCCTATGCCACCAATACAACGAATTGCGTGGAATTGTTTTTAAAGTTGCAAGTGTTCATGAAAGGGAGGTGTTGGGGATCAGCGTTACGTAATTTAAGGAGTGGGGTTATGTTTTATTACAAAGCGATACATTGGGATTGAGTGGTATAAGAAATCCTTCAACAAGCGTCACGCAATTTACGGACCACCCCTGCCATGGTTTTAAACTTTCGTGAATCCAATCTAAATTAGGAATGATTTTGACTTAAAGCGCACGACGCCCGAAGCCCGTTGATATGTCCCAGCTAACCTCGGAATTTAAAACTTGATCAAAATCCTTGAAACGATCGCCTCCCGGGGCCAGTGGCTTGCAATAGCCGGCCTGGTCAGTCATTTCCGCCATCAACGCGCGGCGCTGACCAGTGAATCCAATTGTTTGCGTCTAGGTTTCTCGATGTCACAGCCTTATCGGGCCGAATGGACGTCATGCGCTCACTCGGCTACATTTAATGTGTTTACCTAAGGCAACTCTGGGGCAATGTATTCTATGGGCCTACAATAAGCCGATAAAAATTCAGCAGCCATGCTAACCCAATCTGTGATTGCGCAGAAAATGAGAAAGATTCAATATGAAACGGTCTGTGGTGGGCAGCGACGCCGTAACTCTATATTGGCGCTATCCGATGGGAGAACGAAGATGAAATCCGAAAAGATCTACGATGTTTTCTGTGAACTGGGCCTCGAAGAGAACTCGATTGAACGGTTTGGATTCCGTTATTGCTGGGGCCGTAATTTATATATTCCCATTAGGCCTCCGTGTCTGGCAGCACGCAACTGCATGCTGGGGAACACTTAATCGGGCATTATGAACCGAAAAATTGCAAGTGATTAATGAGCCCTGCATGTCGACCAGCAACTGCATCGAAGACAAACCCTCCCCCTCACAGACCATCGGCGAGCCGTAGGGCCCCAAGGACGGTCGAAATTAATAATGAAGGCTTCAACGAATTCTTCAACCGGCAGCCTGATTTATAGTCACGTGCAATCTGCAATCTCCGTCAACCTATAACTCGGGATCGGAATTCGGCGCAGTTCGTTAATTTCAACAAACATCCGCCCTCGATATTAGATTTCGGTCCGGGAGGAAGATTAGTTTTCTGTGAATTTTTCAAGATTTTTAGTTTGAGCCGATTGACAGAAAAGGAATCACGAATCGGAGGACGTTATACTGTTATTTCCATCTAGTAATTACAGCCCGATGTCCATTTGCACAGCATCGCTGCCCAGAGAGTAGAGTAGGGGTGCATGAGTAACCTATTTTTAATGTAGCCACAGTTGTGGCGATTGAGAAGGGAAATTCGCCACATCATGTAAAAATAATTAGTTTTTCATCATAAGTCGTTGTGGTCAGATATTTCAGTAAAACATCATGCAAGTCCTCATGTTTTGTTATCGATGTTAATTTTTTAGCATGTGCATTTTAGGGTATCTTTTGCAAATGTTTTTATGTGTGGATAATGCGAAAATTTAAAGAAAATAATTAGAAATTATAGATTTTAGCCATTATTTTAATGTAATAAAAGTGCTGAAGTTTCTTAATATTTTATAACTAATCATAAAAAATGGATTTCTTCCTATGTTTTTGTAGAAAATTTGCTTGGATGTTACATTTAGGAATCACCAGAGGCGAAGTTTTGAAAATTAGATTATTAGATTTGTTATGCATTTTATACATTTTAATACAAATGCTAGGCTTCACACAATGCATTATATGCAAACATTGTCACATATCCTTGGAAATTTCTGGCTAGATCCTCTCATTTGGTTCCCAGTTTTTGGCCACATGATGACGAGGATAGACTTCTCGGAGGTTCAAGCCTTCACCCCATTCTAATTTGCACTTTTTCTGACGAATTCGTAACCTGCTACGATTGGCGACCAGGTTGCCCACCCCTGCGGTAAAGTAATAACGATTGAGCAAGTAAGTGCAACCTGAGGTTTAAGTTGTTTTTCTACTCGTAATGAGGAATGATGCCTAATGATGAGTACATAGTCTTCAAACAGTCAATACGTGATTTATTTTCTCCATGTGCAGCGTATATGTATAGTTTTATGTCCAGTATGCACTGTGTCGCAATTTGGGAAACACACAATAAGCATTTCAATTTATTAAGCAAACATTTTAGTTGTTTTCTTTTCGTTGTTTTTTAAATAATGATGCAATTTCTAATACGACTAATCCTTTTATTCATGTGACATTTAACAATTGTATCATGGGCGCAATGATTAAAAGAACTATGCAAATGTAACTGAAATGTCAAGCTGTCTATTATCCTGACATCGAAATTTGTCATTTGTGATATCACAACATACCTTCTAAATCATTCGCAAGCAAATAAAATTCTTATCGTTGTTACATAATGTAGCTGATTGTACATTTTGAGCTTCGAACACGTGCAATAGGTATATATTTTGGGAATAGAAATATTTTAACAAAATGTAATTCTCACTACACTGTAGCTATTACCTATGCCAACATACTTACTGTGCATGCACAGACAGCGTATTTGACTTTTGCTTATATAAATCGTGGATAAAGCTAGAGTTACTATCGCTATTCCTTGCTTTCCAATTGGGTTCTCGTACATACGGGGTTGTATACATTGATATGTAAACATTGGTAATCTACTTTATGCATGCGTTTACAAGAGCTTATGGGATTTTCAGAAATGCGCTTTTGTGCATTTTTCATTTTTATTGTCCATGTGAACTACCCTAATAACAAGTATATTGTATTGTCTTAAGGGCTAGGCTCATCGTTTTGTTTTTGTCTATCATCACAGACGAAACAAATAAAACTCCTGCGAAATAGAAAGCTACCAATTAAGGTGCGTACCACGTAATTTTAAGACTAGACCGCAGTGTAATGAAATGTCTGCAAGTAATAATGTGCACAGAACGGCTATTATGTGTACACTGTATGATGCATTCAAGAATGTGATGTCATAAAATCTTCTACAAGAAAATAATTAATTACGGAAAACTACTCCGCTAAAGTAACACACGCATAATTAAAAATGCATGATCTTAATTACATCTTAAATAGGCGTTTCTTGTTACGTTTATTTCTTATGGTGTATTACAGTTGCATTATTTCCAGTTTTAGATAATTCAAATCATTGATTGAATTTAGCACAATAATTAACTGTTTTAAATAAACCGCATGCAAATTCGATTCTCAAATCTGTGATTAACTTAATAAAATTAATCCGTATAAAACATAAATTGCATTTCTATAATGCATTAAGAGTGAGACAAGATTTCATTTTCATTTTAAATGCATTTTAAAATGAATTTTTTTTGCAAATGGGATTAAAAAACATATTAACATTTAGGCCTACAGAGTTTTTTATGGAATTAATTCGTAAACTGCCCGTGATTCGATTCTCAAGCTCTGTCTGTGCACATTAAATATCATTGGTATTCATGTTTTAATATTTGCTTAAATGTTTGATTAATCATGGTTTATTCAACAATATTGTCTTAACATGCCTCCAAATAAAAAAAACAATGGGTTTCAACAAATCGATACACTTCTTTCAATAAGAGCTAAGATAACAATGAGAACAAAAGAACAAGGTGAATATTTTGCTGAAACATTAAATACAGTATTACCTATAAGCATCTTCAATGGTTCGGTATAGAAATGAAGAATTTGCGCAGCATTTCAAAATAGCTCTCCATATTGATAGCCATACTACAAGTATTCCTAATTTACGGGTAGATGTACACATCAGACGCTAACTTTGGGATTAATAATGTAGTATTCCTAACCTGAAAAAAACTCGATCAGTGAGGAAAGTTATAACAATTTTAAGCTGCACAAGGACTTTATAATAACGCTATACGTAGATTCAGTAATACAAATATATACTTCGAATGATCAGATAATGATGGGATATACTGTTTGTGGAGGTATTTAGAATTCACAGCTGTCGTGATTCATGCAATGTGAAACCACCATCATGAGAAAGATACAATCTACCACTAAAATGGCGTTGCGGTAGACATTAATAGACAGACGGTGGAAATCTCAAGAGGTAACTTCTGTTCTAATTATTCCTTTTTGTAGCATTTCTGACAAATTATCCGCGCATTTGATATCAAGTCCTGCGCAGAAATGTCCCACTTTCATCTTCCGACTTCTGCGATGTTCTTTTTTGTCAAAATTGTCAATTTCCATAAAATTAATATCTATGGAAGGGATAATGTTGTGTGGGATGTTTTTGTGCGCACTGAAGGTGAAACGCACATATATTGGAGCTTAGCTGCAGCATTGCGTTTGGATTTAATCTTAAAGTTGGCGAGAGAAATTGAAATTCTTTGAAAGATATGAAATTTGCTCGCTACAGGGAAGGCGCGGGTTTGCAAATACCCACCAATGCGTGACTGATAAAATTTTATTTAGCACAAGAAAGCTTATGAGCATCAGTAACGCGCGTGTGCATTGAAATAGTTTTTCCACGTGGAATTAAGCTCCGTATATGATCGCTTGCGTTTAAAACGAAGTTACTTTTGAAGAAATGGGACATCGAGCTGCTTCCCAAATGCAACTTCTAAGCACAATTCGGCTCTTTTTTTTTCTCCGAAGAAATGAGTTTTGAAGTCCTACCTTAATAAACTTGTCTATTCTGTATCGCTGTGTTATTTGTATTCGAGTCTTACCAGTGACTATGTATATTCTTTGCTCATCTCGACACTGCAATTGCATTAGTGCGCTAACATTTATGCCTTACTTTTATAATATACATGCAAATATGGGTCGTTTCGAGCAAAATTCTTCTGGTGGCGTTGCTACGTCTTGCCATCTCCATGCAGATCAATGCAAATGAACTTAATGTTGTTCTACATTAATGTTGCATCGCGATTTGATAGCAAACTCGTGCATAGAGTGGGTGTGGCTTTGTTTTTTAAATAGACCCTGAAAGGTAGTCTTACGGCAAGGAATTTAACAGACACTAACGCTCTTCTCCTGGATGCAGGTGATGAAAGTATCCCAAATCTGGGAGGTTTAGCTGTTTACACCACATGGCCATAAATACCCATGCACCTTTTCATGTAAAAATCGTTCTTAAATTAAATTGAATACTTTAGCCATTCCAAAAGAAAGCATTGGCAGACTAGTTAGTGGAGAGAATCGTTTTAAACCCTAATTTTGTTATAAAAAAATGGAAATGTAAACACATCGCTTTTTCGCTGTTGTTTTAAACTGGATACATCTGTTTCATAAAGAGAAGTTTTTTGATGATAGCACTCATCCCAGACATCCTATAAATCCTATATTTTCTATTTTCTGTTTATCCTATTTGTCCTATATTTTAGCAAAATACGTACCTATATTTCCTGTATTTTAATCTTTTTATGAAGTCATTATTTACGTTTTCTAAGATTTTGACAAATTGTAGAAGTCATTTTTTCGTTCCTTCAATTCATAATATTTCTAAGCAAATTTTGTACAGGAATTTGACCCAAAATATTGGTTTGATAATCACTGTTGTAAAAAACCCGCATACTTCTTAGTACTTTTCTTTAGCGAATTACACAGCAAAATCCATAATTTATAATGTATTTTCCAAATTGTTCACCTACGGCGTTTCTATAGTTAATGATATCCAAATTTGCACAGAATTTTATTTTAATTTTTTTTGTGCCTGAGGCGTTCCATTATTTGATATTCCTTGGACATTTACTTAGAAAAATGTGCCAAAACGCATAATTTGCTATGAATTTTCGACATTTTTTCTGAAAAAGTTGGAATTTTGATTTTATAATTATTTTGAAAATGTTAAAAAATCACCGCAGCAGTGAAGGAAATTGAAAATAAGATTATAATTTATCCTATATTTGTTGGAAAAACCCAATATGTCCTAAATTTTTCTTTGAAAAATGGCAGGGACATATATGATAGTTTCCTGGGTGGAAAAGTTAATTATGGCCGTGATCGTGTTTGCAGTTGTGTATGCCATAACTGACCATGCATAAGCCAAAAATGGTTTAATGCTGGCATCGTAAATATATACATATGACTGCATTTAAAGCCACATATAACAATGTTATCACTCAGATAAAGCCATACTTGTCCAAATACGGGAAACGACATGCTAACATTAGTGTATTTAATGTGTAAATTTTGAGTTGAAAACCAGTTTTGTTTTCGTTATTGTCTAATTACGATGTCGTAATAAAAATGTGATATAACCTGTAAATTATTTTTATTATATTATTATATTCGATTTAATGCTGAAGACAATATAATTGCTGCTCACTTTACTGTGTTATTGTTTCCATGTATGTACATGTACATAATACATGTATGTGTAAATGACCTTATTTATGCTGCCATCTATGGTCATTCGTAAGAATGTAAAGACATATATACCGTGTATGTATGATGTGAACTTAATGTATATAAACAGTATATCGGCAAATTTGGATATGAATGGACGTATATGGCCATACAGGTTTTTTTGTAACCAATTTCTATTCTAACCAAGTATGGGATAAGTCATACGTCCATATATGAGTCGTATTTACTTTTACCACCCAGAGTTTTCCTTTTTTCCATATGTGTTCCAGAATAGTAGAAATCCAGAGATTGTGTGACGTCACGGTGGTGTGGAGGGAGTAACCAAAATGTGGTAGTCTGAGTGCGACAAAGAGGGCGGGTGGTAAAAGGGGGGTATATAAATAATTGCGGCAGTCTGAATGCGACAAAGATGGTAATGGGGTAATAGGGCGGTATAAAAAGATCATGAAATTAGTTTGAAGCCATCTGTGGATGCTCCATTTACAGTGTTGGTCAATTTATGCATACTGATAAATCGTAAGGGTGTCATCCATCACATAAATTACGTATTCCATTTCCGTATTCTCTATTCCGCAGACGACTTATGCTTATTTCCCCCATTTTTTTAGACTGTCTCATGAAACTCGCTGCCTTATTATTAAATCCGAACGTTGTAAACGTGTTCATGGCATCTAAAGTGAACAGAGTTCGTCTCTGTAAATGGTTCCTTATCTGCAATTTGTTGCACTTAAACCTCTTCACGTTGCTCCGCATCTTCCTTAATGATGGCCGCAATTAATTTACATATGTGCGCAGGTCTCGCTAATTGGAAAACGTTGCCTCTCCTGAACAAGCAAGCTCGTGCATACGCTGTCCATTGTTGCTTTTAATTTCTGTTATCCCATCAAGCATCAGAAACGGTTTACTTCCATCTCATTCTCCTGCACAGAGCGGGAGAAATATGATCACTGTTCGGGAACAAGTTCTTCCTACGCACGCCTGATTTGTTCATTAAGTAACATTGTTGGAGGTTCCAGACAACGCACTTAATTACTTCTTTTCAAGATGGCGGATTAGATTTCTAAGTTAGTTTCTGCTGGGGTTCGTTAAGCTCATCGACATCTGTTGTTTTAATGATTCTCTATACTGCCATTTCGCCGATTTCGCTCTGTTGCACCAACTTATCAGCTAACTTGTCTCTGGGCAACGGAAACGTCACCATAATAAGCGCGGCAGGGCACTGCTACCAGATAAACACTAATCCTTGGCTGATCCCTGACTTAATTCTCGCATACAATATAGGTAGAAATATGAAGCCGTTGATTGTATTTTTGATCATTCGGCAACGCCATTTGGTACACGGTGGTGGTAATTGTTATGTACCCACATCATGTCCAATCTTGAGTGCAAGAACGGATGCAGATCTTTCCGTCGTCGTGCTGGCAATAAAGCACTCGTCAGTTTTGGCCAAATTAGTATGACATCTGGCTTGAAAGAAACTGTTGTTCGAAGCTGCCGTTCTCCTCAGAGCCATCATTTCCGCTCCAGATATTTAAAGATTTATATGGGCATTTATCCGCTGTATATGAGCGGATAAAACCCAATAAAATGGACCGAAGAAATGGCGTTTGCGAACGTTATAGCATCCATAGGTCGAAAAGTAAGGCATAAAACTGAGGTCGTGACGTCATTGACAGTGAACCGTTAAATTTGACCTGAAGTTCAGCAAGCGGCAGTAAAACGTCAGGGTGATACGTTTGCTGATACCTTCTCTCATTATCCAGTGTTGCCACCTAGCTATTTCTAATACTGGGTTTGGCAATGAAAATAAGTTACATGCAATTTTTGTAAATTCTGCATATTTCGCCTACTTGGCAGCCCTAAAAGCAGTCGGTGAAATTTCAAGCCTTTAGCGTTATTCTAATTTGTACATCACATCCCCAAGGTGTAGTAATCGATCTTGAAAAAAAAATGTTTACAGGTAACTAAAAAAGAGACAAGATAGAAAGCGCTGAAAACATTAACTCCTACTTAAAAACAAAATGTTGCATGTAGGCCACCATTTGTGTTAAAGGATTATCGTTTTACTTCCATTCTCTAAACACTGTAATTTTCTCGATTGACGTCACTGATTCTTTATCTTCTCTTATTTGGCAAAAAAAATGCGCAACATTACCATAAAATAGATTGAGAATCGCGCTTTTAGGAAGCAGAACTTGGAGTTAGGATCGGAGGAGCGCGAATGAATTCGCGCAAACATTGATCGCATGTCACAGTTTGTTTTGGTTTTAAGAGAAGTTATGTCACAAATAGTATGATTTACACGTAAAACTAACATTATTGCTTGGGCATTGCCAAAGGCATATTGCTCAAATTACTGATGTAATCCCGTTCCGAAACTGTCATTTTTCACTAAGTATTTTATGAGCATAACGAGTTTCACACTGGTCAGTTTAGTGTACGAAGCCAACACCGATAATCAGTTAATAATTACAAAAAAGAACTTTGAAACTAGTACTATGGATACTAATGCAATATTTTCCGATTGCTTAATGTTTGTGTGAAATGAATAGTACATCATAGTGACTTGTTTTGCAGACAGTCACTTGCGATTATCGAAAGTTATAAGCGGGCCAATGCATCGGTATTAGTTCTTTTGCCAAACGTATTTTCTTCCAGTTTTGTCATCTCACGGCCGGACTGCCTTGCGGTGGCGCCAACAATGATCTTGACCACACGACATTGTTAAAGCTCTTTGGAGCATGAGAAACCCTCAGCATAAATCAAAGATTTCAACGATTTCTTTTTAGGAAAGGACTGCTTTGCTCCTTTAGGAAATGCCTGCTCTCAGTAAATAATTCAACATTAGCGGTGCAGTTGAATGCACAAAGGCCAAATTAAATCACTGGCGTTTTTGGGGTCACTCTTGTTATAAAAAAGTATTGCCACGTATCTTTAAAGAAAATAATGGAGTAAGAAAATAAATATGCATTAAGAAGCAGCTTGGAGGAGGGGGTCGAAAGTTGGGAGTTATTGACCCTTGATAAAAAGTTGCAATGAAAACAGTGCACCTAGTTCCATTTCTTTAGCTGCTTCTTTTGTTTCCACAGTAAAATCTGTGTTCGTTGTGAGAACCGTCTTAGATAATACACCTGTCACAGGCAGATGCAGTTATAACAGGACTTCCATGTTCCATTGTTTGCGATAAAGACAGGATTTCTGGAGATTATTTTGACAGTTTATTTTTTTTTCTAATTTACTGTGTAATTTTTTTGGAAAACATTGTTTTATTAAGTTAGACATAGCATGTTGTTAACTGTGCTCAATTGAAGCAAGCGCAAGAGATTGAAATGTAATTGTAAAGTTGTGCCTGTCGCTGGATTTTCACTCCATCGATGAGATGAAATAGAAGTTTCTAAGAATATGCTCTTGTCAGTCTTCATTCTCGGAATAAAAAACCTTGAAGTTGTCTATCATGGACTGGCTGCATTTGCAAATATTCTGTCTGTGATCTTAACAACCAAATAAAGAACAGATAAATGTAGTTGTACAGCATTTTACTTACCGTATAGCGTTTGAATTTGAGCGTGCATTTGTATAAATTATATCTGGTAATTAGATCTGCGAATCCTCGTGATTTTCAACTGTTTTTGTAGCCCCTATGGCAGATTGCAATCCAATTGTATTATTCTGCTTTCTTCATCGATTTTTTCCGTTACATGAAACCGGCTTCGTTGCACTTATTTCCTGTTGAGCGAACTTCAAC
>JAQIXS010003035.1:0-19651 GCA_034700785.1 Rossiulus vilnensis
TTATCTAAATATAGTAGTTTTTTTAATAGCTTTTCGTCTGTTTCTCCTGAGAAAATGAGCCAGAATGGAAGTTGTAGGATAATCTTCAATCAAACTGTGTTAATTTTTAACAAATAAATAAATACCGTACTGTAACAACAAAATATTTTTAAATAGTTAAATAATTAAAACAATTTAATCGATTATCACCTTACCAATCACAATATGAAAAAAGATATGACATTGTAATCGGAAAAAAAATTAAAATATAAATATTTTTAAAATACTTCAAGTAAAAAATGTACATTAAAATTAGATTATATATAAAAATTAGATATTAAAAAAAGATTATAAAGATTTTGTACAGAATTGTATTATAATAGCATATAGAAGTTTTATTTAAATAGTTTTTCGTCTTGTTTCCAACGAAAAAAATGAGCCAGAATGGTAGGTCATCCAGAGATGACTTTTTGTAAACAATATAGGCCTACTGAATCCTGGTGATGGCAGTGAGATGGAATTGCTAATTTCATGTGAAAATATTATAAATGCATATGATGTTTCACCTAAGTGTTCATTTGCACAACATGTTTATTATCTCATTTCCCACACGGTCCTTACGTTTAAACTTGGCAGCTCCTTAAACTGAAAGGGATGGCAGCCAAAGTTGATCACAAGTCAAATCCAAACAAACACAAACACACAAAAACGAAGCAAATTTCAAGAGTTTCTTAAGCTCTTGTCTTCCATGTCATTGAATATAATTAAAACTTGAGGACGCAACTAAGCATGCACTCTTTATATAAACCTTAATTAGAAGGAAGAAGAAGGGCTTGACCCCTGAACAGCCCTGCATTTGCAACGCAAATTACGGATGCAAACAAGCCTGTCCAATGGCTATTTTTTGGGCACTTCACCCTCCTGTAACCCCACTCCCCCACCTCGTCTCACCCCCAAAAAGTCCTCCAAAAAGCATAGCAAATGGGTCCTGTCATGTCAACTAAGATGGATGGTAACAATTTGGGAATAATAATGCAAGCTGCTAAGATGAATGAAGATGACATTTATCCAGGCACCCCTTGCAACTGTCCACAATTTTAGCCTTTTTTAAAATGCAAGAGCAAGACAGGGGTCAGTCGAGGGGTCATCCGAAAAACGTGGGCATTAGGGACTTTTCAAATTTACGAATAAAAAGCCATTACTTTTTTCGGGCAATTAAAGATAACATTTCTAGGAAGACCCAAAAGCAACATAAAAAATGCAGGCTTTTTAGTTTTATTTCATGTTTAAAGAAGAATAGGGGAGGTTCAAGATCACTATAGAAAATAATAATAATAATAAAAAGAAGAAATTTCAGTAGTGGACTTGCATACGATATCACACAGAGGAATTTTTAAAACGTCTACAAATGCAGCGATATAAAATTTGCGAAAAAAAACAAAAAAAAACACTACACATACGAATTTTAAAACGCTGCAAATAGTTGTTTGTCTCAGTCACCAATTTAATGCACCCTCCTTTTTTTGTACAAATGTCAAATTCGGATAATAAAACTGACGGCAAACGAATACAAAATGGACGCTAAGAAATTTCGGCAAATTATTTGGCGGATAAAAGTATCATCTAAAAGTGAAAAAAATACGAAAATAATACTACTAAGACTAGTAATAAATTTGATGAAAAAGCATTTGGAATCAAAAAATTCATATAATGCATTCAGAAAGAAATTGTTAGCTATGTGATATTTTATTTTATAATTAATTTATAAAACCTGTTTTTTGTTTTTGTTTGGGGTATTCAAATTCCGCTAGTGATGCGCTTATCACAATTGATCACAATTACACACATTGATCAAATTGGATTAATTTTTAACTTACTAAGCATCGCTGAAGGCATAAGCTAACACAACGATCTAATCCCAAAATCGTGTAATTCTACACGATAACAATTTTAAAGAACATAAAAACACCTATCAAATGCAATGAAAGCGCAAAGAATTTACGGTTTGTAATATGAATCACAATATCATAAATTCAGAAAAAAATTGTAATGAAATTTTATTTTATAATTAATTCATAAAACCTGTTTTACTCACAAGCATTCATTAATATTAAACAAATTGGGATAATTTTGGCTTATGTTAACACGCAGCTCTAGCCCCATATCTCCCTAACTTCCATAACGAAATGTGCAAATAATATTAGATGCATAGAAATGAATATTGCATACGATAAAATATTCGAGAAATGTGCAATAAAAAAATCCCCTGAAGCAGATTTGGTAGTCAACAACATCCAGTTCGGCGTACGAGCTAAATAACAGTAAGCCACTAAACAAATTAATGGGCTTTCTTTGTCCCATGGAGAGGATAATGATCACGGAGTGGGGGCCCAGAGGGTACCCCTTCGCCACGGTGCACCTTGAACAATTCGTGGGTGGGGGGGAGAGAGGTCAATGACCACAAACGATCAAGTGCCAACCGGGAGCACCAATGACTGAACGGCATTTAGAAAAAGAGCCTTTTCATGAAATAAGAAAAGCTAATTAACAAACAGTAGTTCAATTTAAATAATTTCTTATTTAGCTTTCGCCGGACGAACTGATTGACCAATTTTCTAAATCGGGTCGAATTTAAGGTAATTGTTCACACTTTAATGGCAATATTTCCACATGTTTCAAAAAAGGCAAATGTTTTCTTCATTCTGCTACTGCTGTTAAATGCATGATATCCCCAGAAATGAAATTTTCAACTTCCCTGACTTCTCCAGTTTTATAAAACTTCCCTGACAAATTATGCAAAATTATGACTTGCAAATCGGTACATAATGTCACTAGCATAACCTGCATGACCTGAATTTAATGTCATGAGTTTTATTACTTATTATTGCAGTAGACACCTTAACCGTGTGAACGCAAATGAAAGATTGATGCTAAATTTCCCTTAATATTTAAAAATAAATCACTATTCCCTGACTTTTCCATGACCTGAATTTAATTTCATCAGTTTTTATGACTCCTTATTGCAGTAGACACCATCACTATGTGAACGCAAATGAAATATTGATGTCAAATTTCCATGACTGTTTAGAAATACATCACTGTTCCATGACTATTCCATGTCTTTCCCCCATGTCATGTCTCCCAGAAAACTCCAGGTTTTTTAGGTCTAGGGGTACTATTTTGTGCCCCCTCTCACAAAAAGACATCTTTTATGGACAACATACATGCATTTAAGTCCATTTATTGCAACATTTTTTCCCTCATAAAAGTATCCAGAAGAATTGAAATTATATATGAAAAATACCCTGTTATTAAAACGTCATACATGTACATGTATGTCACTTCATCTTCTTCTACTATAATGACAGTTTACAATCAGTTTCTTTCATGAACAAACTGACACCATTTTTAACCATGTTTTCTTCAATTAATCAGTCATTTATAAGACTTAAAGTTTTACTATGAAATGTAAATCATTGTTCTATATTTTGGATAAAACTAACTCAATTTTAACGTGAAGTGTTACCGAAGTGGAAGTCATCTAGAGTTCTAGATCACTTGTGCTACCTGTGATTATCTTTTTTTATATTTTAAATAAGGCATACGTAACTTTCTTGATGTGCCAAAGGAACACACCTTCATGTAGGTGTTTCTAAGTTTTCTATGATTTTGCACCCCCTTAATTTAAATGCAGAACTCTGGAAAAAAAAAAGGTGGTGGCTTCGAGGGGTCAAGGTGCGAGTGCAAGCCTCCAGAACCAATTAGAGCCAATTATAACGTCCATTCTCTGTTTTCCTTTAGCATTCACTCATCGTTGGAGCAATTTGAAGACAGGAACTGTGCTCATGAAATCGAATAACTGGAAGCAGAGTTGAGCAAGGAGGGTGAAGTCCATGCTCAGTATTTCTCGGTTTTTCCCCCATTCAACAACTGTTGAAAAAGGGGCCCAAATTCGAGCGTTGAAATGCCGAAGCTCTGGGTCGCTGACCATCACCATTGTTTATTTCCGGTTAGGCACAAACGTCAACATGGATGAGCAAACCGATAGCAGCAATTTGAGATCGACGCAAGCAGCAACAATCCACCTGCCATGGACTATTATTGCAAAAGCAGATGAAAACGACCGATACTGACAATCTGGACAAGAACAAAAACTTTACTAATTTCGTTTCAAAAAATGTTAAGCTTTTATCAGTCTTTATACAAGAAAAAAAAATTGGCAGCGTCACCAGACTGGTGATCAGTTTTTTTAGCTCTAGCAATTTGTGGGCAGTTGTAGGTCCTTTTTTTTGGCAGTGTTACCAGACTGTTGATCTAAGTATACTTAACATACATCAGGGTTCGTGCCAATATTTCCAAAATCATCTCTGACCAACCTAGTGGACGACGAAATTTACATGTGTCAAGATAGTATAAGTAATTGTAATAAATACTTGAAGCAAAAACGTAGGCATCCTTTCACAACAGATGGCGCCAATGACCAACCGCTGAACTGCTCCAAGGGGCCAACAGTACTGCCACCTGTCCTCAACATTGGCGAAACATCGGTGGGGGGTACTAAGTAAACACTAGGGTTCACCTGAACCAGCAGAGAATTAATGACCTTTACCGCGAAAACGGTCGAAGTGGACGGTCAGCACATGCGTGACCCATAAGGCGTCATTTTAACGACCCTTTGTTAGGTAAGGGCTTTTAACGTCGAATGCGTACACCTTATGGTATCGTGGAATAAATTAGCGCACGGATGAACACATCGATTAGAAACATTTTATGGTCAGTTGCACCGAACGTAGAGTTAAACAACCATATCTTAATCGCCTTAGCAACAGCTCGTAAATTAGTGCAAATGGGTGCTTATTGTTGAAACGAAATTCATCGGGTAACACTGATGCAAAATGGAATTGTTTCTTAGTAACAGATTAAAAGTCAAAATCATTCGTTATAAAAATGCGTTGGAATTAAAATTATTTTTACAGAGCATTTGCTTTACATGTAACGAATGACCCTGGTGGAAAGATCAGTATGATATGTACAGTAGCTATCAGTATACTGCTATCAGTAGTCCCAAAAACCCATATATTTAGCGATATCAGCAGAGAATCACATACTGATCTTTTCAGCAAGGGGATCCTTATTCTTAAGCAAGTACTTTCTACTGGGCAATGAACCAATAAACTCTGAATAAATTCATGAATTTTAGTTCAAAATCGCATACTGTATGCTTTAGTTGAGTTGTTTCATCAATCTCAGAGCAAATACTTAGTTGGCTATAAAAAATGCTCTAAATAATCCACGCTGTTTAACTGTGAATGATGCTATGTCAATAAAAGTTGCTTTATATGATTGAGTAATTGCTTCAATTGTGGGAACCGCCATCAGCATGGAGAAATGTCCAACTGAAGTAAATGGTACAAAAAAAATTGCTCAAACTACTGAAAAGCCACTCGTAACGTCACGTTTGACGCGTATAGTTCGATGGTTGCTTTAATAGCGAGTTAATAACGAATTTAATTGGTATGGTGCTCAAAAAACGGCTCAAGACCTCACACTCATGGCTGAGCTTCAGGGTCAAGGGTCAAGGAACTTCGCAGATTGGCACACTGAGCTAAATAGAGAAACGTGTCGCCAGTCGGTCATGCTTCTCCATATTCAAAACGCATTATTTTTTAATAGATAACTGCACCTGTTCTATTGGCAAATTAGTTAACAACTGGTTAACAAACAGATTTATTGTGTTGATGCTAAGAAACACTTTTATTTGTCGTTTTTGCAGAACTGTGTTTATTTTTCTGCTGAGAAAGAGGAGTCATGGTGCGTTCTGGCTCATTATTTCCTACGAAATTTCACACCTTGGTGCAATGACCAATTCATAAATGGTTGTCAAATCAGCGATTAATGTCCATGAACTGGTTGCAGAAAAGAATGAAGAAGATGAAAAAACTAGTAATAGATAGACGTTCGCCACAAGAAAATGATGAATAGACAAGTAGCAGGTTGAGACAATAAATGAAATCCACGAAACCAAAAACATAATTAAACATTGAAATTAGTATCATTGAATTTCTCCACATGGAACTGAGGGTAAGAGCTATGCAATTGTTATGCAAAAAAAAGGTGCAAACTATTACTGGTGAAGAATATTTTGCTGAATGTACTATAATTGTAACAGGTATGTTTCAGACAGTATAAATTCGCCTTGTACGTTCCAAATATTGCTTTTCACAATACAAATATCCTTCATTTCAAATCAGCTGATTGAAATATTTCTATCAAACCTAATAACGTTTCAGCAAAAATACATAATGTGTAGATCCGTCAGTATTTGTGTAAATAAATAATGTTTTTTTTAAAAAAAATGATAAAAAATTGAGGTTTGATCGAGTGAAGACCTGATTGATCCTCAAATATTATTTTATTGTTAACCAAACCATGGAAAAGATGTTTTAATGAAATAATGTTTTAAAGGGAGAGGAGATGGGGAGTAAAAAAATAAGAACATGTATCTTCATATAGCCTACAAGTCATTGTGCAATATAAGGATGTTACCAAATCATTCACTCATATTACCTTGCGCTGCAGAATTTATGGATACCCTAAACTACTCAATGTAATATTACCCAAGTGAAAGCAAAATATTTACAAAACAAAATAACAAAACATAATGACTGAAGCATTATTGCTTAACGGTGCCTGCCACAAGATGACTTATAGCATTAAGGTGTTTTAATAAGTTTCAAACAAAGCCATAACATTATTTTTAGCTTTTAATAGTGTAAACAGTACAGAAGTTAGCATTGTTCAAGTTGTATGAATAATTTTTATGAGGAGCAAAATATTGACATGCGTCTAACCAACGACTTAGAATTCAATGGAATTCATGAAATTCAATTTTACGATGATGTTGGTGTACATCCCATTAAGGTGGCAATCGCCGAATAATATTGGGTTGATGGATTACAACCCCCTACCACATGTCATTTTACTTGTTGCTAGTAGGGTACTGAATTGAATTGACGTTGTATTTTTCCAAAGGATAGCCCAAAGCTAACAGAAATTCAGTTTGACAATGATGATTGTGACTATCAAGTCGAATAAAAATAAATAAATAACATGGCATACCACATGGCAAATCTTTCTTGTCAGTAGGGTACTGAGTTGAGTTAAATTGACCACCTGAAGATATTATTTTTAATGAAGGCCTAGCCCTGATTTTTCGAGTAAGCGACCAATTGTTTTCAATTTCTCATAACATTTTAGACAGCTTAATAAAAACATTATATGCTCATCACGAATACACAAATATTTTACGAATATCATTAAACAGATTAAAAAAGCATCATAATTATGACGTAGCGCAATAAATTCGCGATATTCTTTACGTTCAAATCCAGCGCATTGTCCACTGAGTTGATGCACTGACCAGTGACCACCGGATTTAATCGAAAACGAAACATTTTCATCTTTGTCCCCCACAATGAAGTGCGAAACAAGAGCGCCATTGTAACGGACCATACACATCTCCGTCCCCTACATTACTTCACGGATCCACGATTAAAATATCGAGAAAAATACCTTTAAAAAAAAACAGGAATAAAACCAAAGAAAAAAAACTAATTTATAATAGGACATTACTCAGCAAACAAAGTGGCGTAATACCAATCGTAATAGAGCGGTAATAATGATGCGTGAAGACCAATTCTGCACGAACAACACCCCATAAAGGGTGTCTTCCAAACCCCAAAATGCATGACCATTAACAGAGGGGTCAGAGGGGGTAAAGCACGTTTAGGAAACAGCGTGGGTCAGCCTTGATTTTGACGCTTAACCCCTAGGAAGGCCCCTCCAAAAAAACTGCCCAAAAAAAAAATAACTAAAAAGAAAATATCCAAAAAAAGAAAATTAGCTGTCCAGGGGTGCAGTTTTTGCTCCAAATACTTCCGGCTGACATTTTCGTCGCCTCATAACACCCATGAACCCAGGGCCAGGGTGGAATTTCGGGCGTTTTTCTAAGCAGTAAAAACTAGAAACACTCTTCTATTGGTCACAGGCTCACAGCGCACCTATCGGAGGTGCCTGAGAACAAATTTACGAGGACCCACACGTGTGTTTTTTTGAACCCGGTAATAAAATGGGTAACGTTCTTCCTAGTGATGACCGCCAACCTGAAACTAGAATATGTGTAACATAAAGTAGGGTTTAAACCTGATCTTGAGATTAGGACGCTGTGAATACATCACCAAGTACGTTCTCTGGTATGTTAAGGTTAAGGTCGACCCAAACGGATGCCCACAATCATGACACAATGCAAACAAGTTACACATTTTCGCTTCAAATACTTGTTATAATCAGTAAATTTATTTTCACCAGCGTAGAATTGGTCGTCTGCTAGCGTCTGAGCTAGTTTTTATAATTTGAAAATGTCCTGTTTCTTTATATATAAAAAAACTAAACAGGGTTTCCACTTGGAAAGTCTGAAATTACAAGGGTAAAAATACTAGTAGGAACACACTGGAAAAATCAAGGAAATTTCACAATTTCAATCAAACGTCAGGGGAATTTTCATCCTTAAAGATTCATTGTTTATGATATTGCTCGCACCTATGCAGGGGAATTCCCTATTATTATTTTCTATAACACTTTCAACTTTTGAAATTAGAAATAAAAATATCTGTAATTTGATAATTTTTGTTTCCATTTCATTCTGAAAACATTTTTGATGAAGTCAGGGAAGTTGAGAATTTAATTTCGATAGGTACCTTGCCCATCTTTGGAGGTTTCATTGAAAGGGAATACCCGTTTTCGGAGGTCGCATAACGGTTTTTTACGTTTATTTATTTATTTTTATATAAATAAAAAGAACATTTTCAAATTATAAAAAAAATAACTCAGACACTAGTGGATAACCAGTTATGCAGAGTAACATTTAATGTAGCAACTAGGAATGTGATGCAGAAATGTGGGAGTAATTTATTTGCATGATGGGCAACCTTTTCGCTCTGTCTTAAAGAGGTTTATCAATCAATTTTAAATCGCCTACATTACAGTATTTAATTTTGTTATTCGAAAATATTATAACCGTCTGGTTATTTTAACTGCCATGTTTTGCCATAAACGTTAATAAATTTTAAAGATACATTGGGCAGTTCGAGCTCACTGGCATTGCCGATAGCGTTAAATTCTAGATTTTATGAACACCTCGTGTGGAATCATTTTACAAGTTCATTAAATTAATAGTAAATTATGAAACATGAATGTTTCATTGCGGTAAGGAGGTCACGTGTCAGTTATTCAACTAAAATGCAAAACAGCCTTTTGAAAACCCTAGTCGCGGCTTATAGGATAAATCAGACGTTACAGGCTAGACTATAACAAAATGGCGGCTAGCAATATTATCATCTACTATTCCTGTGAGAATCAATAAATTAGAAGATCCGCGCAACTGTCAAACACTAGAAAAATTCCAAAAGCAATGGCACAGCAATACTTTGATAACTTTTGAAAGATATAACAATGCTTCGACGATTTTTAAGAATATAACGACGTTTCTGATAAACTTTAAAACGTTTTAATTTAACCAGTTATTGCAATATCAGAACAAAAAATATTTTAATTCGGTAAAACACCGTCAAATATATTGTCACACTTTAGATTTACTTAAAACTGTTCAATGACTGATCAGCAATGACAACCATCAACGCCTTGGCAATGAATTGAAGTTGCTTTTTAGATTTTTCTAAACTGTCCAATAACTGAACAGTCATAATCACAAATTATTCGAACGCTAATTCAATGACTTTTCAAGGGCATGAATGTCCTAAATCTCGATGTCTTTGCAAACACTAATGATTTATACTGATAAAAACCTCGCAAATTTTACAATCTTCAAACAGCTGTCCAATATGATATTGGGACATATTTTCAAAATATATAAGATAATATGTGACAAAATATTCTAAAAATATATCCATTAATATTCTAGCACTATAGCAGAAAAAGGCTATCATTAATTGGAACTTTTAGTGTATTACGAAATATATCTGAAATTATCTTGCATACAATATATTTGAAAATATATTCTGACATACAAGTTAAACTATAATAAAACTATATAATACCTATTGCGTGCCTTTTTGTAAAATGTATCGTGTATTGTACATATACCTCGACATATACCAGCGATATTCATGATATTTATAGCATATTTCTGCTGTATTTTTTAATGTTGTCATAAATTATCCTATAAATTTTGAAATATGTCCCAACATCATGTGGGATCCCCCTTTTGCAACAGGTTGCAGGACAAGTTACAGATGGCGCCACCATCAGGTGGAAATTATCCTTCGCTGAGGCCATCGTTTGACTCCTCCCACCCACGATTCCATCTTGACCCCGCCAGGACTCGCTTCATGCATAATTCATTCGCCACGGGCAACCTGGTCCGCTTAAAAATGGCAAAAATAAAATAATAATAAAAAATCTGGGTATTTCTCGCCTATGACTAAACGCATTAAAAATAACGATAAAAGACAGCAGCGACCCCTCTCTTCCGCCTTCACTTCCTGGGCAGTTCCACCTGAAATCTTTCTCCATGAACAGAGTCAATCACTGGGGATTGAGTCAACCAGCATGACTCCCTCATGGCGTGATAATGATTCATTTCCATCAAACATACCAAAAGAAAAAAAAAAAAAGAAAACAAGACCTAATCTTTTACTTTTCCTAGTAAGTCTCCTCCCCACCTACGATTCTAATCCACTTGGCAGGCATGGCAAAGTGGTCACTAACAGGGATATCTGCCATCAATTAGAAATGCAAATGCATTCAAATTGGCAGCCATTCAAGACCGAAATCGGTCAAGTTGAAAGCAATGATTGCTGAATTTGCTGGCCAACTCCTCCAAGAACCCTCACACCTTAACCACGATGGAAGGGGGGGGGGATGGGTGTTTCTTTTGCCAATTTGCCCCTTGGCAGGTGGGTGACATTGGCTTATTGCAATTTGTTGTCAAACAAATAATGAGGATAAGGGTATGCGATGAACCTCAATGCAAATACAAAATTGCAATCTTAATGACAGAGCTAACGTCGAATTTCGATCGATCATCATTATCATCCTCCTAATCGGTTTGATTGAGACATTAAAACGATTGTTTCGGGTGTTCCTCCATCTTATGGCATGATTAAACATGATTTTTTTAAAAGTGATACGTGTTGTTGTACACGTCGATCTCTGGCGCTGTGCATTTTTATGTTTTTAGCGTTTCGAAATCATAATTCAAAAACATCATGCAGTAGTTAGAAAAAAAAGTATTTAAAAAACCAAACAAAATCAGGATTTGCAAACTGCTGATATGAAGCCAATGACTTTTCCAGGATTTTAAATGTATTAGTGGATTCTTGTCATTTTCAAATACATAGGATAATATGTGACAAATAATATTCGACAGATATACCAGGAATACACTAAAACTATGATCAATTTGGACTTTTAGTATATTGCGCAATATTTTTGAGATTATATTACACGATATCTTTAAAATATATACTACAATATATTTTAAAACAATTATATAGTTTTATACAATGGAATACATTTTTAAATATATTGTATGCAAGCTAATTTCATATACATTTATACTACGTAATTTACTAAAAGTCGCAATTCATGATATTTCGGGTATAGTTCTAGTATTTTAATGGGCACATTTTTATAACATTTTGTCATACAATATCTTATATATTTTGAAATATATTCCAACATCATGTGGGAACAGCCATCAGAATAATATGAATACACAAGTACATGTAAACAATTTTATTTTGAACTGGATAAATAAATTGGGCCTTAAAACTATACGGAAAAGCAATTTTGTTGCATGTTTTCTTCTGTCCAATGATAATTTAATGACAAGAATTAACGACTTATACATTTTCTTCAATTTACTACACTGTATAGGCACAATGAAAAAACATGTTAAAAAGTTTCAATTCAAGTCAACTCAGCACCCTACAATCATAGTAGGAGGATTAATACATTACCCAAATTAGTATTTCTTGATATACATGTATATTCCAAATAATAAATCCAAGAATGTTAAATTCCCTTGTCAGTGACAAAAAAGGATTTAAAAAAACTTATATAAATACAATGACAGACATGATTCTTCATCTTAATTATTAACATTACTGACTGATCTTTAATCGGTTAAACGTATCTTGTATAAATACCGTAAAAACAATTTTTTGTGCAAAATTTGATCGTTCATATTATCGATTTTAATCACGGAAAGCCAATGGCAAAAATTACGTCATTCTATCACATGTGTGCCTTTCAGCTATTATTCTAACAAAATGATCTGATGCTATTAACGTTTTTCCCTCGACTAGAGTCCTTGAAATTTAATAAATAACACGATAACAAACTCATAAATAAACGATTGACTCTAATATTTGCAACCGCAAGGATACATTAATGTTGGTCTAATTATATTTATGGACGTCATTAGAATACGGAATTAAGTGATGTCAATATACATGTACAGGGTGTCAAGGAATGAACCCCAATTTTGGGACATCTAGCCAGATAAAATTTATACTAATAATAAACAAATAAATAAACACCTTGTCCACCCACTACAACCTCAGTATATTCAGTGAACTATTTTAAATCTGAGCATTCCCATGCCAAAATTTCTTCCGTTTCTAAATATGATTCATGGACGTAAATTCGGTTTTTATGACATGCAGTCTCAAAGATTAATTTGCGAGGACATTTAACCTAAAAATACGCATCGATATACACCGAATCAAAGTCCAATGTTTACTTAATTAACAGCCACCCTTTGCTCAGGGTATGGTTATCATTATATTATGGCCTCATAAAAAAGGGACGCCATCATATTTGTGATTTAATTTCTAGACGCTGCTTGCAACATTTACGATTAATATAATTGGATGTTAAAAGGAATTTTACTTCGTGATAACAGTGTAACTATAAGTACTGGAAACCTGTCTTCGCATTAATTGTGCATGTGCATTTTAATCATTAGTTTTGATTTTATTTGGAAAAAAATCAGAAAACAACAGACTAACATGATGTCTACAGCTTTAAGTAATGGTTGTTTCAGCAGCTTTTAAACAGAGCAATCAATTAAAGAACAAGTTTTATAAAAGATGTACAAGTATTATACTTGTAGTTGTCGTAATACGAACACGAATTTCATTTTTTTAAAGTATAAATACTTTACAATGGCTAATTAATTGCTCTGCAATATCGTTTTGGGATTAGCCCTGATGTGTGCTCTCAGTGACTCGCTACCTGATATACCTACCTGACTGTAGACTTCAGGGACTTTAGCTTGAATTCACAGATTTCAATGACTTCAGTGGGACTTCAGACTGACTCAATGAGTTGCAAAACATTACCTCACAATTCCCTGAAAGTCAGCCTGAAGTCTCATTAAAGTGCTCGAAGTCTCTTTGAAGTCCCTCGAGTCATTGAAGTCCATGGAGTCGATAAAGTTCCAGTGAAGTCTTTGAAATTTCATTAAAAGTCCTTGAAATGTCATTAAAGTCCTGGAAGTTTCATTTAAGTCCCTGAAGTCTCATCAAAGTCCAGGAAGTTTCATTAAAGTCCTTGAAATCCCATTGAGGACTACTTGCCAGTTTGAGCTCTGGAGAGGTTGCTTTCGCTCTCAATTCTCAAATAGACACTCAGCTATTGGTCGCCCCAAAAGCCCACATTCGAACATCGCATGGTGGCGCTGGCGTTGAAAAGGATGCAACAATTGATCAGGCATAAAAACGCTTTAATTATCTTAAATTAATTAGTCACCGAACGTTATGATATCGATCAGTCTTAGCCTATCGTAAATTAAGGGTGGTAGCAGAGGAGCTCCTGCTCACTGACTCCTGTACCCTATAGGTACCCCTCACGAGAAGAACAGAGAAGAACAGCAAGGGCGTAATCGTGAAAGGTTCTGATTGCCCTAAAACAAAGCGAACGAGTCGAAACCTAAGCTTATTACTACATTCCCCCCCTGAGGAATTACCACCGCCTATTAGCCGTCCCAATTAGCCCCGTGTTAAACCGTTACACCTCCGAACTGACCCTAAGTTCCCTAAGCAGGAGATGCGCTTCACTCGAGCGCCAATGACCCCCTAAACGCTCCACCGCCATTATGCACAATGCCGAACGTGGTGAACTTTTCTCTCATGAAAAAAAAAATGCGAAAGGTCAACATTACATCATCCGCATAATGGCGTAGGGGGTGCCCAGCTGGGGGAATGGACAGTGGTCAAAACGTAGGTGCACGGGTCTGGTAGTGCCATGATTAGGCGCAGCTTAGGGGATTTGGTAATTTAAAATCAATTTCGTCCCAAGGAATTAGCATTTTAAATTAAGGGCAACCTTCTTCTTTTTCATATGCTTCTTCTTGATCTTGTTCTTTCCCTATTCTTCTTATTCTTCATATTGTTCTTCTTCTTTATATTCTTCCACTTCTTCTTCATATTCTTCCACTTCTTCATATTGTTGTTGTTCTTGATATTCTTCTTCCACTTCTTCATATTGTTGTTGTTCTTCTTCATATTCTTCCACTTTTTCATATTGTTGTTGTTCTTCTTCATATTCTTCCACTTCTTCATGTTGTTGTTGTTCTTCTTCATATTCTTCCACTTCTTCATATTCTTTTTCTTCATAAACTGGGTATTTTCCAATAATAAAAAATAGCTCAGACCCTATGGGACGATCAAATCTAGCCTGGGGCAATTAAATTTAGCAATTATAATAAGTATATGAAACATGAAATGTGCAATTTTATTGCGTGGAGTGGATCCTTTTGGCTCAAGAAAACCTTTTGTTTGATTTTGACTGGTAGTGGTTTTAAGTTGCTGGCATAGCAAGAACAATAGTTGTATTTTTAGCTGGATAAAAATATACCCAACAATAGACATTAAATTGTTTCCTAGAACGCTTTTAAAATGTTCCCACAATTTACAATGACTAAACCCAAGTTATCACAAAGTCCCAACTCGCAGTCAGTGATGTCATGTGATGACTTTGATGGACAGTTGACCTACACCCTGAGACGTAAAACCGTTAAAAATGAGTTGGTGATAAAGTGATAAGGTGAAGCATTTCAAGCTCCCTTCTAGGATATTCTTTTACAAAGAACTATTTTCAGACTGGCATTAATGGGCGACCTAAATACGAAATCAGAACAAAATTTGAAGTGTGGTTTCTTTTCAACACAATGTTTAGGAACAAGTCACTTATGGCATTAAAATCTTTCTTCTGACAGATCACAGCATGTGAGTTGGAGTGACCATTAGTTTTCCGGGCGACCCTTAAGGAGTCTTGGCAATTATTTCCGGCTTAATCAATTACGTGAAACGAAATTTCAGAATAAACAAAAATACGCTGAATTTAAACTTTCTGTTAAACTGCTAATTTTGTGTTTAACATCAGTTGTTAATGTACAATCACTGAGTTTTTAATGATATCAATAACCTAAAGGATTCTGGAACTGACTTTGCTTTGAAATAATGTTGATCTATAATGTTATCACATTATTTGGCTTGAAGAAATTATCAGCAAAATATTTCACTGGGGTTTCACTGACTAATTCAATTATGAATCATGATAATTAATTCAAGATATCATGACATTTGCTCAACACAGACATTTTCCCAGTAGAAGTTTCTATTAAAAAATAGCCCCATATGGAAAAATATATATGGGGAATATATTACAAATACAATGTATATGCATGATATATGTCACAATGAAAAACATATTTGCAATATACTGGCGTGCAATTGTAATATACAATGTATAATAAATATGTCGGTAAACATATACTGATAATATATTTTCAGAATAATATTTTATTAAAACACTACTTAAATTAAATTAAAATAATGTTTATTGAGTTATTGTGATTATACTGAATTGATTATACTTCTTGCTACCGAATCAGTTATAATTTATTAACCAAGAATTCTGATAGCCAGTGGTTAGAGGACTCGGCTCTGCCAAATTTCTTTTTAAAAATAGTCATAGATTTTGCACATACATGTATTTATAACACATTATTCATATAAGAAATTCGGTCGATTTTGGTATATTGTCATACATTTTATATTTTCCATATATGTCTTTCCATATGGGAGTAATTCGAGCATCCCTCTCTATAGCAAAACACAATCCTGCCAGTACAAGCACACAACAAAAATAAATCATGCAACAAAATCCTGAAAGTCCTCGCACCATTTTCCAATCCGACAAAAACACTCAAAATTCTCGGAAGGATTTTAGTTTCTTGTCGTGTGCAGTGAAAAAAAATATATATATATACATATTATACTGCATTTAAAAACAAAGTTAATAGAGCACAGCCTTCAAAACTAAGTCAAAGCTCAAGGCTTTTAGGTTAAGTTGAACGAGCAATATGGCAGCATCCCATTTCCAAAATGGGCTATGAAATGAGACAAGATTTTGTATATTTACGACGGCAGCTGTTCTCAACGGTCATCAATTTACCCTCGAATGATATATGTCCGTTTTAGCCGATGGACGACATCGTTTAGGTGGTCAGCTTGCGCCAATGTGGCTCCTCCGAAAATATGGTGACACTTGACACGAATGGTCACCGGTCAGTTAAGTCCAACGCTCATTAAGACCCTCTTCTTCAGGGGCCATTATCTGGGTCCTAAAACGCTTAAGTTCATTTCGACCTGCTCCAAAACCAAATGAGTCACACGCCCAAGCTAAAGGGACACCCCAAATGAACATGTACCTTATTTTAAATGATCAAGAATTACATTAGGAATTAAAGATAGCGGTAAAGATTTATTTTCACCTTTTATGTTCACTTTTTTTACATGTCACCTAGTTTTATAAAGTGGATATTCAAAACACAGGTTTTATAGATGTTTGTTAAAGCAACTTCATGTTTTTTTTGCAGAAAAACACCTTTATTGATTGCTGCAACTAATTACAAGCATACTTGATTTTGTTTTAAAAAAATGGACGATCTCAAGTATGTGAACTAGGCCTATATGTTATAGTTTAGCAATCTGCTGCATAGTTCAGCTTGGTTATTAGATAATATTGCATGTTGGCACTTAGATCCTTTTGCATTTCAACTCTTCAGTTTAAGTGAAGGCTATTGCAGGATCGTCTTGCATTAGTGTCACGTACAGTTCAACGTCAAATCAAAGAGGACATCGTACATTAGACGGCAATGACAAAACTTCAATGTTGGGAGGGTGGTTACACCACCCAACACAAGCTTTTTTTACACTGAAGCTCATCCTGCTCATGTACATTGCACATCAAAGATAGTAGTGAATGACTTTGCAAACAGGAATGATAGATGTTTGCCAGTGCCATCTGATGTCAGTTTGTTGGACTTACAATTACATGACCTGGACAGATAAGGCTTTTCAAACAGGAATGTCAAATCATCAGTCTTCATTTCTAGCACTTTCTTGATTGACTTGGGTTTTGACAGCAGCAACCATGGATGCACTCCAGCGCCATCTACGGTCAATTTCCTATCACGTACGTCTCCAACGCACATCAAAATATTCTAATGCTGTTTCTAGGGTCATTTGTCTAGGGCCATCTTTGGCCATGCATAGTTTTGGTTTACAGATAGGAAATACAGCCTTGGAAACATCAACAACCTACTTATGCTAGCGCCATCTAGTGTAGGTTACCTTGAGCGTTGTAGGTTTGGAAAAATTAACCACAGTGATGTTCATAAAAGGAGATAAGGGGAGGGCACGGGCATCCAAATTAACCCCAAAACGTCACCATTTTATTCCCCAGTGAGTCACAGATGTCGCCCTCTTCAGATTTTAACAAGACCCCCTCGCATCTTGGACATTGTAACTTCTTATCCCCCCCATCCAAACAGGATCCAAATATTTTTTTCTCTATTACTCCTAACTGCTGTAGCATTTACCCCCTCGTACACGCACAAATTCCCCCATTTTTTTCCTTAATGGCCCAAAGGAGACCTTTAGCTCACCCCCAACATGACATATGCATTTTAGAGTCCACTGAGGACTCGTAAAAGTTTCCCTGAAGCATACAAGCCATTTCATACACATTCCAGTTGTGGTGGGATAACATTTTTTTTTCGTTTTTTTTACTTTAACTTAAACCGGGGAGGCTGGAAGTACTTACCCCCCTTAACTCAGAAAAAAATGACGCTATTGCAGGTGATGATACAAAGCAATAACTAAAATTGGAGGAGATTACGAAACAGGCAATCACAAACCACATACAAGAATTTGAGCATAAGCTTCACTCATGGTCTTGGATAAAATTCAATAGTAAAAAATGATAAACAGACGTGCTTTAAGCAAAGACAAACAATGGTCCATTGATGGCGTCAGTTAATTTATTTGGGCAAAAATGACGTCCATTTTTCTAGTTAAAGGAATAAAAGTTGATGTCATAATCTCCCTTGTAGGCTTTGTGCCGCCCTTATTTCAGTACGAAATGACGTCCAAATCCAATCAAAATATCTTGATAAGTTCACATAACACGATGGCAAAATGTTATATAAATGGCGTTTATCTTAAGCCATTCGACCTTCGATTTAAAAAAAAATTAGCATGTCATTGTTTAAAGCTGATCCAAAAGGATGCCCACCATTGCAAAAACATTACATATTTTTGCTTCAAGTACTTATTTTATTTGCTAAAGTTATTCCTTCCTGGGTCTGAGGTATTTTTCAATATCACTTGAACATTGTGCGATCTCTGGAAATACGTGTTTTTCAAATACATTAATTTTTTTTTATAAATAAAGGGGACATTTTCAAATTATAAAAAAATAATGCAGACCTTAGTGGACGACACTGAAGAAATTAATTTAGCAAGTACTGCATTATACATATTTGAAACAATTATTATTGGTATTATTATTATTTTGGCAAAGTAGGCATCCTTTTGGATGGAGCTTAACTCCAGATCAAAACTATCCAAATGACGTCATTTGGGGACGTTATTGTTAATGGGTGCTTACATAAAAACGAATAAGAAATGACGTAGTTTGATGAAGTGTTTCACACAGGCCAATAAATTGCAAAACAATGACCAATGTACGACTCTTCACGGGTCAAGATGACGTTTATTTTAAAAAAAATAATCTAAAAAGGATTCCATGTTCACTTAGTGGCCCCTCCTCCTCGTTTCCATGAATCACCCACCCCTGTAGCCTAGGGCGTACTTTATGGACAACCCCACGTTTTGATTCGATCTGCAAATTACCGTGCATTATTTCTGGTAAAGATTCATAAGATCTGACAAGTGAGATGTGCAGGAGAGGCATTTGTCATTTTGGCCAAAGGAAGGAAGGAAATAATCCAAGGACAAAAGGGGAAAAACGACGATTGAAATGTTTTATCGCTCGCGTATGTGTTTTTCTTGATGAAAAAGACGATTGGTAACTCGGTAAGGCCCGCTGCACACGAGCGGCAACCTGCCGCACGTTTTGCAGACGATAAATACCGTATTCCACCCACCGCCACCCCAAACATTAGTTATGGCGCTTCATCTCCTAACGGACAATTTCTGTTATAATAAATTTTTCATTTGCAAAATAAATAAAATTCAATATAATTGATAGGACACCATAAAATTGGACCATAAATTGG
>JAQIXS010003036.1:0-19650 GCA_034700785.1 Rossiulus vilnensis
ATGATCCTTCCCGATGATAAGTACTTTAATTTCCACATGACAGCAAACGTCAAAAAGATAAATATTGCATGGTTATTTTGGAGGTTTTCTAACTTTGAAAGTACTACAAAATATCGACGCTTCTCCAGTTAATCCTTAGTCACGACGCTTAAATAAACCACAGGTTTCCAATAAACTTTCATTGTTAGAAATGCTCGAAAAACCTAATGTTAGCCATTGTTAACATGAGAAGTATTGTATAAGTTAATATATATCGTATGCAAAGTCTTCACTAAGCTATGAACCTGTGAAGTCCACATGTCGCTTAATAAATTGTTTCAATTAATTCCCCGGGTGTTTATTAGAGGATTCCAGACGGTTTAAATTTCATGCGCTGAGGGATACTCGTGTGCTGGAATAATTAGTGTCTCTAGAAATTGCTGTTCGTGCGTTTTCGTCTGACTCCATTATTAAATAAAGGTATTAATATTTATGAAGCACTATCATGCAACCGCCTAAAAACTCTTCCGCATCACAAGATCCATCACGAATGCGTAAAAACCCAGATTTTTTCCAACATTTCCTACGAAAGATAAAAGTTTTTAACTTATTTATATTTTTACTGTCTAAATTTGAACGTGCTGTGCACGACTTCACAGTTTATTAAAACTGTTGCATAAACAGACGACAGTTCATGAATTAAGTTGCTTTTCAAAAAAAGGTCTAATATATTCGATTTAGGATAGCTTTAAGGCTAAGCGTTAATTATATTTTGCACAATTTTCTTTATTAAGCATTTTAATGCTCTAATTTCACGTTTTTTATAAAGCATTATCAAAGTTATGAACACCTTTAAGTTCTATTCCTGAAAATTCTCTTTGGCTGAACGTTAGTTGGCAAACTAACACGACCGATGTGCCATGCTAGATTGCCTCCTTTCATAATTATGAAAGTTTCAAATAAACTTGAATTTCGTTTTCCTATTTTGTAGCGTTATAACCAGCACGTAGCTAATCTCACTATATCCGTGAATAACGAATGAAAGCTTAACCGTGATAGATATCGCAAGGCTTAAAAGCGGTGGTAGTGTTCATAATATAAACCATGCAACGCTAAAGACTTGTCCACTGGCCGTTTGTTTGAACGACCACACCGCCTTAGCAGAAAGCAAATGGTTCAAAACTTTTACTAAAAGCAGATTTTCAAAGTCCAATTACTGCATAGGAATTTGCGTTAGTTGTCGATTAAGAGTTTGTCTCACTTAAATATGATGCTGTTAATTTTTAAATGAACTTTTTTGTTTTAACCCAACTTCGGCAATACTAACTAGCGTTTGCCTCTTACCGCTTGTTGTTCCAAAAAAAAGATGGATCACGTTTTCTTTCAATTTTTTTATTTTCAGTTTGAATTGAAGTTTGAAGTGAGTTTTGAATTTGCATTGCGCTAGTTTGGAAAACAATTTTAAGTCTAATAAATTATGCAAAGATTACTCAATAAACAGTTTTTCTCACTGTAACTGCGTTATTTAGATAGATGACTATCAATTGGCTAGTTGTTCGGTTAAAACATGTATTGAATTCAGTACGTCACCATCTAATGAGTTTGTGTCCTATTGTACTCAATTAACAAGGACCATCAATGGCGGAGGAAGCCAAAGTTCCTCTTGTAAACTCGCTTGAGAAGTTTTCCAGTTCAGGCATAGTAGTTTTCTCCAAATATCTTCAACTTCAGATGTCCATTGGGAAGGCAGTCAGGTGTTTGTTCAGCAGTCCATCAATCCACGTGTAAATGGAGTGGACTCATCGACATACAGTATAATCTATTTAATCTTTGTAAGAGTGACATTGCGAAATGTTGACATTTATTTTTCGCGAAGTAATGACGATGAACTTTTAAGAGAATGGTGCATACTCTTTCGATCAATTTAGCGTAGATATCCACTTGCTAGTTTGTCTATAAAGTCGTTCTGCTATCGCGGATCAATTTTCAGATTAAATTCGCTTTGGGACTTTGCAGACGTGCAAGGCAAATGGTAATCTAAAATCCAAGGCAGCGCCCAAAATAGATTCTGACCATGGCTTTCAATTTTATTTTACACTTTCTTCTCAGTTTATGGATGGAAAAAGTGGTGAACAGCTGGTTGTATAGTGACGCAAAAATATCCCGGTATTGCATAGGTGAAACATTAGCATCGCATATGTGTTACGTCCGATATTTGGATGAATATGGGTGGAACAGGGGAATGTCCAACCTTGTCTTCTTCATCTTTTAAATTTTCCTTAGCTACGAAAAAAACATTTTGGTGGCGCATAGATGCTACAGCTGGTAATTTATATAGAGGTACATTTGAAAGAAAATTGAATATAAAATTAAAATTGTACTAGAAAGAGGCTGGCTAAAATTAGACTAATATTGCTAAAATTAGACTAATATTGCACTGATTGTTCGATTCAGTCCTGTTACGTTTTCTGAAAGCTTTTCTTGCTTGCTTGATTTTTTAAATTCATTTCAGTTTATGACATCGCTGCACAAAATTCACTTTCAACATGCACTTTTTCACATCCTCTCAAATTTTTTTCCTTCTGGCTTTAACATTCGTGTTTGGAAATGTTAAACGCATCCATGTGTTCGCTCGTATCCCGTTTTAAGTTCAGTGTCAAACAAGAATTCCAAGGCGAATCAGCTGACGAAAACGTGTGATTCATTCATAGATGCTATTCTGGCTATTAGCGACCCCTCAAAACAATCTGGCAGCCTCCCGTGAAGACTGCGCATAACATTGCCGTGATATCACTTAAGGCTAAGCAAACAGGATGCATGCATTGTCAGCAATTTCTCTGGGAAAAATAAGCGCCTATTCAGCCAACGTTTGTTATATCGCTTATCGGTATGCGTGTATTCCACTTTTGCTCGTAAGCCAATGTAGCGAAATTGTCTCTTGTTTGAGGAACTCCTTCATGGGCCTAGACGAAGTACGAGACAATTTTGAGGAATTTGGTTCCGCATTGTTGAAAGCCATTGCGATTTTACGTTTTCTTGAACGACATTCATAAACGCTAGTCGGATGCTCGTCTTTTCCAAATAAAAAAACAAACAAATTGTTTAATCGATGCGAGTTTATCCTCGTTTCAAGAAACGTTATCGGGTAAGTTCAATCAGCAATTTGGCAGTCAGTAAGTTACAAAAGAGAAACTGGTTTCCTGACATCACCAAATTCAGTTTTATAACTGAAATAGTTGAAAACTAAAGGGCTCGTTCTGGCAATCCTTCATCTCTTCACGCAGCAGAAACAGTAAAAACGTGTAGAATTTGTGGTTTTGAAGCACACAAAAACTAGCACTCCTCTCAGTTGCCAAGCTCGACAAAAACGGACGTCAGAGTTTCAATCATTTTCAAATTTTCAACTTGTTCTTATTTTGAGCAGGAATGTCGACGTGTGCCAACTGGCACGTGCTGCCCATTTCAATTTTTCGTGAACTTGTCAATTGGATTAGGCATACTGGCACATGCTGACATTCACTTTAAAATCCAGTTTCACTTTCAACAAAATTCTCGGTAACAGTTGGTAACATGAAGGTTTGAATCACAGGCTCCCACAATTTGAAAAGGATCGCGCATCCCCTCTTAACATCAATTAACAAATTCTAAATTTCGGGTATTTACCTTTTTAAAGGATTGCACCTCAATATTTTAATAATTATTTTATTTTTAAATCCAAGGTACGTGTAACTGAGGTGCATACCATACAGTGTATGCACAAGAACGAGATTTCAAAACATTAATTTGAAAATTTCGTTTATCGTCCGTAGTGTGGTTCTACTTGCATTCCACAACGACTGTCTCAATCGGAATGCGTATAAATAAGCATTAATTTGGATTCAGAATGAAGGTCTGGTTGTTTAATGCTCAGTACAATGTCAAAAATGCTCAAACGTCATCATGCTATAGTCATTTGTTTTATGAGATTTAGCTGACATTTTCAAGAGTAAAACACAACTCATCAAAACATAAACTTGTGATGCAAATATGTATGTTATCTTTACAATTCATTAGGTTATAGTTTCTATTTAATTTTCGTAATCGAGTGAAACTAAAATCGCTTGTGTACTATATGTTTGTAAATGTATGATGTGATGATTCATGTACGTAGTGCACGCGAAATGCTTTCCCCTCAAAAGATTATTGAGTATTTGAATAATGCAACATTCAAGAGATCCTTGTTATTCCATTTCTGGGATTGAACTTCTAATTCATTAGCTTTTGAAAACATACAAAATAATTTCCACTTGAGAGGCAGGTACATACGCTGCTGAAGAATTATTGATTACCAAAAGTTAAGAGCTTCTCATCTATGGATTCTATACGGTATGAGGTACAGCTAGTATTGCACCATGTATCTTTCAAATATTGAACAGCGTTAATTTGATAGCATGTAGTGTTGAGGAAAAAGTATTACCGAAATACCTATTAAAGGGCATCTACAGAGTTTTGTAAAGCAAAATCATGGAAAGAAGTTAGTTTAGTAGGAATAAAATTATTGAAGAGGATAATAGCATCGGTCGTTAAATTATTCAATAAAATAATTATGATATTATTTTTAACTGTGCAGTGATGAAACCAACTTCAACAATTGCCTCGATGATAAATCGTTGTGCATCTTTGCATAAATGACTTGCAACATACTGTATATTTCATTCTTTGAATTGTTTGCAAACATCAGAAGATAAACTGTCGCAAATCTGCCCAATTATCTAGGATTAATCTAGGATTTTTTGAAATGGGGAAGGGGTTTGGGAGTCTGTTTTCTTTCCTAACCTATCGTAAACTGCGCGAAAAATCTAGAACTAACATATAGCATGCATTGGCTTGAGGTACAATAAACCTCATTCTATCACTTTGACATTGGAAATTGGCTTTTATCGTTATTGCTAAGGATGCCTCAACATGCCGTATTTCGAAATGTGCTGAAAGTGCCATGCCACCATTCGCCGTTTAAACCCAGAACCGTTATTGCTCCATCATCTAATCCAATTCCTTCAAACGATTGTGCGTTGTTATTGTTACTTTTTTGCGCTCATAACGCAAAAGAGCTAGCAAACGGTTTTGGATATTACAATTCCACTTAAGCTCCGCTGTCATTGATTTTTATCCAGAGCGAACAAGTTTTAATTTGAATAAATTTGCTCTCCAAATCTGGGATGTGCAGCCGTTTAAGAGGCACATCCGTTTGAATAGCGGCGGATAAACGATATGCCCATGCCGCATGATCGTTTAAGACACTCGCTGCAGCGAAAGTCAACGTTGTTAAAATGGGCTATGAAAATGTGGCCTGAAAACAATTTCAAATTGTCCCATGGCGGATTGGATGCTTAATTCCGACGCCTGGCATGGGCAGATCCTTAAACGTCTGCCTGGGAGGCCTAAGGGCATTCCGCCGAGTTTACTGCCCTTAAGTTCACTCGTTTTGTTCCCATTTATCTGCAATAAATCGATCAATTTTCAATCGATGAGACCCGTTGAAAGGTTCACGCTAGGCCATCGTGCAGCGGCATGGATGGGGATTTTTTTAATCCCCGATTATCCCTCGCCCGCACTAATCTAGACGTGAAATGCAATCGTAATTACCTTTAATACGCGCTCGCATACCGCACTTAATTAATTAATTATCCCGACAGCTAATAGTTTATCGATTGTTCGGTCGAATCCACGACGCCTTGAGCATCGAGCTCAACGTGCTCTCTCATCGAGTGAATTTCTCACGAATATCCATGATATCGGTGTAGGTGGCGTGATTTGAATGTATAATTTATCCGATGCGTAAAAAAACTGTCAGCATTTAAATGGTTCGATGTCTATATAATAGTTCGGGAGCAATGACTTTTCTTCGCTCGATCGTCTGAACCCTACAGACGACCTGGACACATTTATGTCATGTAGCAAAATAAGATTAATTATTAACCGGGCGATGGCTAACTTGCATGGAATATTAAATCTAGCATTGAATATTTCATGACGTTTACCGGTTTTGGGCACAACTGCCAATCGCGTTAACAGCGGCGGAGGGTCCGTTTCCCATGGCGCTACTTCCGTCATTCCACTTCACTGTTTTAAAATACTCTCTTACGCATAGCGTTAGCGGAATTTGCAAACGTATTGAAGATGTAGGAGGAAATAATTGAGTCATGTTTGCCGTGATGCGATTGTGGGTGAGGCCTTGGAGGATCCAGGGAATGACATCACATCCTTCCCCCACCCCATGGCATTCAGGAAGACTACGCCAATCGTTTAAGGTTAATCGAGCCAAAAGCATGCCCACTATGCATGCAAAAAAATTAATCGTACATTTGGTCGTCTTCTAGAGCTTCAGCTTTGGTTTATAATTTCTAATGTGCGGTTTTCTTATAAAATGTAAGAAATTTAGATTTTAAAAAGTTATGCAACCCGCAATGCAAGTTTGTCATGCAGAGAAGACCCGTTGTCGAAGTTCACTTAACTATTATTTTCAAATTTCTTAATTTTTTTATAAATAAATGAGGCGCTTTTAAATGTACGTGCCATCTATTTTATATCTTTGGACCTTTGATCATACAATTAAATTATTATTAACTCTAGATGCAAAATTACTAAAAATAGTGTAATGTGTGGACATAGTTGCAAACATGACGTTATGTTAAATAGAAATGACTAAGAAATTACCTCCATTGTTTTCGATATTTTAGCAAGTCTTTAAATTTAAAAATGACGTCCTCCTGAGACGGATTAATGTAATGGTCATCCAAAACCGTGACGTTTTGACAGATTTCTTTGAACTTGAGAACTATTAAACTCTCACGCAAGATAAATACAGAATTGGGCTTCCGAATTTCGGACCCCCATTTCCGCTTCTAGGCCATCTTCTAATGATCTTCACCTAATTTTTGTGAACCCCACCCTCCTAAACATCCTTTATTTAAAATATATTATGAAACTTGAATGTAGAAAATCCCGATTGTCATACGATCGTACGTGTTAATTTTCATTCCTGTGAAAGTTTTTTTTTTTAAATCTGAAATGCCCTCTCGCATATGCTTTATTTTAAAACCGTCTGTGTTCAATTAATTTACAACGGTTAGTGATCTTCATGAAGGTCGCTACGTATTTAACGAGTTATCTTAAAACCACCGCTGTGGTTAAGTGTTTACAGTGCATAAATCATTGCAAATATTCTAAATTAGAGATTACCAGGCCATAGATCCTGCGCGCAAATTATACGCATGCTATAATATTGCTGTTTAGGAAAATGCAATTGCCTGAACACCCAGTAGAGAACAGATACATTATACAATGTACATGTAATCATATGCAAAATGTTCGCTGCCTATTGGACTTACACATTTTTTATGGGGAAATGCATCCACTAGGAAGCCAAAGAGTTTAAGATTCTTAGCTCAGTTCAGATAATATCCCTCGATGCTTGGCTTTTAAAGCTTGAAAATTACATCCTATAAAAAGTAACATAAGCCATTGGAAATCTTTCTTGCGCTGGGTTGGCCTCAGCATTCGCAATTTAACAATGATGATGGACTCGAACTCTTTTAGCATATATATGATTCTCGTTACTCTTCTCCCAAAGAGCTGATGTATAAATGACTTAAATTGGGCAACTGTATATTTACTATTAAGTTAACTACTTGAGATTGCTCCATGTTTGGTTATACAATCACTTTGTTTATATTTTAAGAAGCCACTTTGAGGCCATTAAGGGTCATTCAATTATTGCATAGTTGAAAAGATATTCAGGTAGTTGCCAAACACATGACAATACGATGCAGTGGCATGCATGTAAATACGTCAGGCCTCACTTAGTTCAATGCTTAAAAAAACCAAGAAAACCTCGTTTCGCGACTATGACCCATCAACATCAATTTAGGATTGCAATAAAGCTTGTGGTTTTAAGCCTCTCATATTGCTAGAAACTGATTTCAGCTATTGTTGTTTGCCAGCAGGTTTATTCGATTTAATAATTCAGGTAAACGTCGTCCAATCACCTAATTGAATTGCTGTGAAACTCCCTCAACTCACTAAGTTCTTTCTTGAAAGTTGAAACGCATTCTTGTAATAGCTATAAAGAGGATGGCTTTCTATGCCCGTTTGTGTGTAACGAACTGTGTAGAAAGATGGCTTTCAAAATTACCAAAAAATATAAACCTAATTAAATCTAATGTGCCTTTTACTTTTAATTCAGAAATTGTATTTTTACATTTCTTAAAAATATGAATATCACTTTTAAATTAATATTCGCTTGATACTTTTCTTAGCTCAATGAAGCCAATGACCGTAGACGATTTCTGATTTAACATATACATACATGTATCTGGTAATGCACAAACGATTTCCTTATTTCACATTATTAAACACATTATTTAAAAGAACTCCTTGGTAAAATGTTCTATTAAATACAAATTAAGCTCTTGCCATATATTAGTATTATTATTTTATGTAACAATGTTGCATCAAGAGAATTAATTCCAGCATTAATTAATAAAACAAATATTTTAATAACAAATTATGTCTGAACATTTTTTCTAAACAAATCTGAAAATGTTAGCAAAGCAGTTATTGAGTTGCGAATATCTTGAAAAACTCTTATCTTGAAAAACTCTTACCTTGAAAAACTCTTACCTCATGGGTTTGGAAATTAGTCTAAATCTAGGATCTACTACTTTTAAACCATCTCGAAGGATATCTTATTAAACATTCGTTTCAACATTCCAAAATTCTGACAAAAAACCTCACGGTTTGTCTTTTCTGGAAAACAAAGTTCGATTTTTTATGCCAACTTCTATTCACTTTATCCTTTGCTACATTTTAGTTATTTTACTATGTACCATCCTAACGCCAACAGGCCTACCCGCCATAGAAGTGGTTTAGTTTTCCAGGTTAAACAAGTAAATATCGTCTCGTAATCTCCAAAATATATTCACTTATTAAAATACTATTAGTTTCTGTAAATATAAAGATGCTGATTTTTTCCCCACGACTTTTATCGCTGCTGTTGCAGCAATCCATTTCTGTCAACCAACGAACTGCAAGACCAGAATGACACATGTTTGGTGACATAAAATTCGCTCGATGCAGATTAGATAATTGCGCTAAAGATAATAGCCGTCGATATTTTTCCTATGCCTTTAGACGAGCTTTTCTTTCACGCATGCAGCGGTTATCTCCGCCGCGTACGCCCACGTGACAATCTGGCTTTTGCACTTTACATAACTGGCTTAATGTCGCAGTTCGGGTTTCTCGTTCGACGTTGGCGACATTTTACGTGTTTTCTGACAAGCTCTCCTTTCCATTGTGAATAATTCAAAGCAAATCAGGAAATCTGATGATTCAGGGTTAATGCTCCTGATGCCCGGTCTTTACGACATCGTTTTCTTAAAGCTCACCATGCGAATGCAGAAATTTTTAGGCCTATTGTCTAGGCCTCAACCCCAATCGATATCTGGCGGTTGTCTGGCGCTCCTTGAGGGAATTTAACCAACGTTTATCAGCCAATGGGATCATGAAGGCGATCATTGTACGGATCCAATTTAAACCACGGTTACAAGCCCGGGCTTCGAGACGCACCTTATCGAAAGATGAACATCTCATTCAATTACACGTTTTGCTGTAGCACTTCTTGGGCAATGAATTGGCGATAATTGCAATATGCCGGCTCTTACTTATAATTGCTGCTTCTGCGCTCAAGTGGCCGATGAACACTAACTTTGGTCAGCGCACACACCAGATCCTGTTACCAACAAAATGCGCTTGGCTCGTTTCTTTCCTAATCTTTGTCCATGTCAAGGGTGGCTCTTGGAATTGGATTGGCAGGCTGACCTACCGCAACGGATCTGGTTGACACAGACGCTAAACTCGTTTGAAAATACCGTAAAATATCTACATAATATGTAGAAATCTTAAACACTCAAAAGAATATTTTCCCCTCAATGTGAGTCTTTTAAATTTTTGGAAACACTGCTCGCTAACTGTTTTCATTGAATTTAACATTTCCAAACTTCTTTTGGGTTTTCGAAGGCAGACGGCATATTAAATTTTATCGTATTGACGGCAGTTTCATAGTTTATTTACTGATCCAAATAACGTTTGTTTTGTTGCATTAAGAAGTCAATTAAATGAAATTCATCTGTCTACCAGGCACATATTAAAACCATGTTCACCTTATTAGTGATAAAATGGTTGATAAATATTAAATCGCTTCCACACAAATGTGTGTACAATAAACTAAATCCCAGGCCAAGTCCTTCCCTCCTATATATGCTGTATACACAATACAGGATCCCTACAATTGTACAATGTTCATGCAATATATACTGTATGGTTTTAGACCTACGCTATACTCAATACGGTAGTTAATTTTCAGAACGGCAATTCGGGCTTTCCTAAATTTCTATAAAATGAATTGGTAATGGCGCAGCACTCACTTCATCAATTCCCAGCCGGGAAATTCCACCAAATTGAACTCACGAAATCCTTTATTGCCCACTTGCTTCATAGCGCGTTCCCATGGCAAACAAATTTTGATTGATACTGTGCGATGTACCGAATCGCAGCGAAGAGATTGACCAGCATGGACAAGAACGGCATTATTATAATTGTACTTTATTTGATGGCCCCTATACAGCCTCATTCATCAAACCTTTACTGCCTTCCGTCATGGTCACTTGATGTCCGCCTGACCAGCTAAGGCTCTGCTTAAGTGGAGCTTGGAAGGCAAATTGCTGTTTTCGAAACCTAAATATCGGTTGCTAATTGCTTTGGATAATGGCTGTAACATTCTATCAATATTGACTTTTTTTAATTCTCTAAATTCCATGTAGTTGATCCCTTATCACATTAATGTGAGGTCTGTCTTTCTGCAAAAGACTGTTTACGGATGTAAAAACGATGATTTTACTCATTGCGTAATCTGTGAACCACGCATATTAGAAAAAAAACTTTTGTATGACTTTATCACGGTATTGTATTATAGTATTAACAAAGAAATGTTTTTATTTAATTCAAAATCTCTTCTTTTATTTAAGTAAATATGCAAAGAAAACCCTATATTTTTGACCTTCCTTGATGAAACCTTTCTACTTTTACAGATATATGACCTGTATTTTCTGTTGTTCATAATTTGAAATTAGAAATAAAATTAGACATAATAAATACAATCCATGAGACAGTAATTCTCACAATTATTAAAGTTGTGCTAACAAAACTCCAATATTACATAAAGAATGAGCATTGCGAAATTCACAAAAGTCAAAGACTTTCATGCGGTCAGGTTTCCAATAATTCACGTTTACTGCTGTTTCTTTGTCAGTGTGCTATATTTAAAATTACAGGTGAAATGATATGCTGAAATCCATGGTGAATATTTCCATTTTTCAGTAAGGCATACTTTTAAATTTCAGCAGATAAATGCGGTCATCCATTTGTTTCGACCGTCTACCATATGCTTTAAGTCAATTATTTCTATTTGATTGATATTATTGGGTATGACCTCTACTGCCCACCTGAAGTTCAGATCTTACATTGGACACTCAAGTCATTTTCTTTTCATTTTAACTGCATATTCTCGTTGGGAGAAACTATATTGTTAACCGAAATCGTATTCAGGTCTACATTCAGACAGCGTAAGTGTGCAAACATATTTTAAAAAGATTCAATTTGAAAAGCACATACGTGCATTCACCAAAGCCCAAACTATATCTGCAACGTTTCCATTTCCAACTTGCATGAACACCGATGTCTTTGAATCAGATTGATATAAGGGGACAGACAAACCAAGCGTATCTCCCGAGCGAGTTTTTATGTTTAAAGTGGATGAAATTTACATTCCGAATATCGCGAACCACCACGCGCATCCGGAGTAGAAAATGATTTAAGAAAATGTGGCTGAGAGGTTTGTAGGACGAACTACAGGGTGAACTTCCAACAGTAATCGACTGAGAGATATAAAGATTTCACGACTAGCTAACTTTGCAGAAATCGTTTTTAAAAATCTTTAATAACGGGACTATTGGGGTAGAGGTAAGCAAACTATGACGCCCACATTTGGAACATTTTATAATGCACATTGATATGCCGTCTTTCTTAAGTCATTTTTTGTGAATGGATGTCATCCTGTTCGAGGACTTCCCTAAGGCTCCCTGTCCTGAATGTCAGCCTTTAAAACATTCAACAAGATACGTTTGTCTATAATTTTTTTTATAGATTGCTTTGAGACCTTCCTTAAAAATGGAAATGGAATTTTGTGCACTCCATTAAATTAAACACAAAAAGTTTATCCTTACAAGATCGGATTTTCCCATAAGTGTATTGGCATAATCGGTTGTCGAGTGAAAATTACCGATAGGGTAAAGCTTATTGTCAAGAGGGTATCAGGGGGCCCATTCAGCTTATCCGAAATCCAGTGTCCGTCCAGCGTCAACCAGTTGGAAATTGACCGATAATTTGAGACAACGCTAGCGCAATTAAGCGCGCTCTCCCAGAGGAATTCATTAGCAAACTCCGAAGTGCAGGCATCAATGTTTCGGGGAATTTAAAAAAAGGATAATGGGCACTAAGACAATGGTACCTCGAAACACTCTGTAATGACATCGATGAACCAATCGAGGTGCATGACACGTTAATGTCTATCCAATTATGTTCTATGTAATTTTTCATCTAGACATACAGCAGCCAAGCCTTTTATTCTCATACATAAAGGTGATCCAATTAAAGTCTGATGCGAATCAAATGGGAAAAATAATGTAACATGCATCTACATGCATCAATACATCACAACATGTATATATACATTGTAGGACATGTACTTAACAGTGTTGAACTCAAGCCAAAGAAAATGTCACTGTTTCAATGGCGCCTTAAATTTAAGTGAAGGACTGTAGCCACCAGATGTCCCGCATAAGGAGGGTGATTAAACACCGTTAAATTTTAGCAATCCACTAAAAAAAAGCAGTAGTGCCAAGTGGTACTGTTAGAATTTGTAATTTTTTTGTAAGAACCCTTTGTCGGTCCTGATTTATTTTTAGACATTTCATGGACACATCGACCTTCATGAATACGTTTCTTAAGTGCTACAGTCGAAGTTTGGTGGAAAAAAGTCTCGAGTCATCTGTCATCTTGCGTTCATGTTAAAGTAATCCTGTGTGAATAGGGAGAGCACTGACAAAATAACGTTTTTCGAAACCACGATTTATGAATCGATGTATTAGCGAAACGATTGTTGATTAATATCCATTATTCCAGATTACATGCAGTCTACACTGCATATCTTGTCGAAAATATGTAGAGCATTTTGTCTAAAAGCTTAATTTTCTGCAATCAATGCAGTTCTTGACAGCGTTTGGAACTGCCATGTCGAAAACTATTAAGGAACAAAAATTGCTTTATGATCTATGCAATAAACAAGATTATTAGAAAAAGGGATAAATCTAGAATTTCATTTTCATCCATTTCATTCCAATTTCATTATCGTCTATGAAGTTAATTTATTTAGACCTCCCATGCAGCCTCTGACTTCATTGTGGACGGCTCCTTTTGTGTTGATGTGGTCTTCAATATACTATATATGAGTTTGGTATTCGTTGCTTGCATGTGGGCAATGCGGCTGATCGATTAATTTGAAATGGAGCGAATGGTTCAGCTGGAAATTATCTCTGAGGAATTACTTTAGTTCCAGTATCGTTGTCAAGGTTTTGGTCAATTTACTTCTCTTGACGAAAGCCATTTCATCGCAGATAGTTTAGAATTTCGATATTTTTCTCGTTTCATTTTGTACACACGTCCCATGGGGTGATTTATCCGTGATTATAATAGCAAAAAATAAGCCGGAAGCTAAGGACTAACATGCTCGGCATCGGTGCAACGTGCCATTATTAAAAACCCATTTTTTACACTTCTACGATAAAGTCAGCATAATTTCATGGACCAATATCCAACTGGAGCCCAAACTGTACATTTCGATCATTTGTGAATCTGAAATTCGCACGACGTCAATCTCAGGAATGGCGATTATGAACAACTGCATAATGTATCTGCCTCAATATACCTAATGTGCCATGTCCCATTGCGGCAATTTATTCTTGTACCAATGGAAAAATTCACCCAGGAATAGTAGATGAACGGCGACCAGAAAACTTTTGGACATTGAACCTAAAGCCAATAACCTCGATTCAGTGTAGGCGATCGGGAAATATTGAGAAATGCAACTGCTTTGCTCGATGCGACCTCTCCACTTCATAAACTCCCCACGGAAGATTTTGCATCTTCTAGCCCGGAAGACATTGCTGACATTTCCTCCAGGAGCCTGACTGACTGCCAATGAGCATTCCGGAGCAGTTGATGGAGTATTTTGCACATTCCTCGCAATGTTTTGGCTTTTTCCAATCGCTATTTAAAGGTCTGGCAGGCCCGAAGATAATCCTTCTTTTTATTAATAAAGTTTTTTCTGTAAGACTGGCACTGATGCATCCCTGCTGTAAGAACTTCCAAACAAAAGAGCATTGGGCATCTTTCCTTCATTGTTCCTGCGTATACAGTGCAGCTTGTCAGCAACGACAACTCGCGCTTTGAATAGTATGTAAGGATGACTTCCTTTATGGTCATTTTCGTGAATGGAATGAGTCATCTCATGAAGAGGTCATATTTTCTGTCATTTTTTTGATCTAATACAAAGATCTGTTAACAGCAACGCTCACAAATGACGTCATTCTAAATGTTTTTTACTTATTTTCTTGTCATTGATTTAATATAAGGTCAAATGTCGAATTCAGCAGAATATATGTCATCTACATGTATATTACATTTTAACGCCATGTCATGTGGAAATTCCTTCAAAGAATATACTTGTAACTTCTCAGTTATGCTTATGTAATATAACAATCTTTTCACAGCAACGTCCCCAAGTGATGACATTTTAAATTATTTATATCCTGTGATAATGATGTATTCTAACATCAAATGTCAAATTCACTTGAATAGACGTCATCTACATTAAATGTTGACGTCATGTTATGTGGAAATGTGACGTTATTTAGATTGACATCGTGTGTCAGTGTTAGAGATCTCATTATTAAATAAGTTTTGGTCCTTTTCCCAATTAAAAACGACGTGATAAATTAAACAACGTCCTCTGGAGTGTGGACCATTCCTACCTTGGACATGACGGAAAACAAGAGGGGGAAAAGACCTAGAGGGAGAAAAAAGTATACTTTTTGATGGACGTTTTGCAGGACGTTTTGCAGGTGTTTTTAATTTTCACGTAAGCCACTGACCTAGATTAACATGTTGCCAAAATAACTGTTGATCGCTTTGTGAGAGCAGAAGATAGACGACGCAGAGGCTCATTCCGTGTCATCCATCAGCTCCATCACTTAAAAAGAATTCCCATGCTATGATTGACACCTACATGTAGGTGGCATCCGCTTTATGCTCATAACCCACGAATATCCGATGATGGATAGTCCAGGTTTTGAGAAAGCATCAATAAAAAACCTGGTTGGGTTTATGAGCTTTTATCCTACTGTAGTTTCATGTTCACCAAGGCAGCATGAGAAAAATAATTGAAATCTGTCTCACTTAAGGTGATTAATGGGAGAATGAAGTTGGAACAAGCGAAAGTTAAAATAGCTAGTCTTCGCTGTGCACAATTGTGAGGTGCAACATTTAAATCTTCTTTATCTAGGGGATATTTCTAATTTGTATATATTCATTGGGGTACACAAAATGCTGGGCTCTGGAAATAATTTGCTGATTAATTAAAGGAAAAGTTAAAAGTAATTTTTAATTCCATGTTTGTAATTCTATAAAGCGAAGCACTGGTAAAAACCCTCACCCATAACATAACAAGTACACATTGTTTCACAAAAGATGGTGCATCGCCCTAGCGTTCCTAGCGTTTTAAGAACGAAATGAAAATTAGTTATACCAAGTTGAAGTACCGATAGAGTAAAAGCCTGATACATTGTGTAAGGTTTATGATATTACTTAGATTTGCACGAGTTGGTATAGTTTGGCAAATCCATACGGTATATGAGGTCTATGAACTGCAGTATAATTAGAGATAGTCTTGGGCTAGAAAGCTTTCTATTGTACGCTTGTAATCCATTGCAAAGTTAGCAGGGCGTATCCGATGTATTTTTTTGTTAAATGCTGGCAATGAATCCAAGTTAAAACGAAAAATTCTTAGTGGGATTTTTCACCCTGTTATATACTGGGACAAAAAAAACTTGCAGAAAGTATTCAGCAGTAATGCATTTAACGTATTTTGACTTCTACATGTATATGGGTCCAGAACTTCTTGGCAGGCCACATTTAGGAATCGTTGCTGACGGAAAACTACATGTTTTGAAATATGTAACTTCTTGTGAATCTCCATGCACAATCTCCATGCCAACCTCATTCCTGTTCACTGCGATTTTTGTCTAATCGAAATTAAGCCGAAAACATTGCATATTTGCCGGACCAAATTCTGAAGTGCCTGTCTCATACTGAGCATGTAGAAAACGACTAACGTCATAGGTTTTATGCGTTTTAATTAGTATATTATTTAATAGTATTTAATTAGTGTAATATTGCGTTTGTTGTACACTATATTTACATAAATTGAATTGCCATAAAAATTTGAATGCAAATCACGTGAAAATTAATCGTATTCTAGTTACACTTCTTTGGTCAGAAGATCGCAGCTGTTATGCTACTTAAGCTTTAGAGATAAGATTTCCAGTTATTCTATTTGATAGCAATTTTAATGTAATGAGTAATTTACGTTCTCCTAAATTCTTCTGCGTTCTCATGGGTGCGTCATTAGTTTTAATGTTACTACAGCAGAAATTATGTATTGCAAATAATCCTTAAACAGTAAGCTGCTCACCTGTTAACGATTACATTCGAAATTTATCTCGCTACTTTTTCTTTCTCCGTCACTCTAAACACAACTCTTTCCAGCTGTTTGTTTGCTATTTTTGGAAAACACAGCCGTCCTTGTTTTCAATGCAGGAATAGGTATTTTAATAAAATTCAGTTACTCAAACATTTCCAGTTTGAGTTGTGAACATTATCACATGACGCCCACATAAGCTTACTTAGAAATGAAGGACTTGGCTTCATTACTTAAAAACGTTGCGCATATAAATGTATACTGTATACGTTTACTTTTCTTAATGATGCATTTTACTGTATGCGCTTTGCCATTAGTTAATTATCATTCTTATTATTTAAAAAATGTATTAAAGTAGAAAAGAACTCAAGAACGTCATTGCGGAAAAACACAGATCTGAATGTGGATCTTATACTTCGCTGCTGATCATTATAAGCAATATACTTGAGCAAGAGATAGAGCACGTATAGAGTATTATTCGTGTTTATAGTGATGCTTTATTACTGAATTTATTCTCTTGGCGATATTTTGGTATAATTGAACAGATGATTAAGTCAGTTGTATACACTGTACATGTATGTAAGTAAATATAAAGTTATAATTTAACGGCAATCCATTTTGATTACGTTCTAACATTAAGATAACAATATTGGCTTCTTCAGTTGCTTTAAATTGGAAGTTTTTAAATACAAAACATTATTTGTCTGATGGTGGTAAGGAATACATAATCACAAATGATGAATTCTTGCCTGATTTTCAATAATAAGTATAAATAAGTGTAACGAAGAAAGCGTCGAAAGCAAAAGTTTTGGAAGCAAGGCATTCGAAATGATGAATTTGATTGTTTCCGTAAGAAAGTAGGTTTAAACATATTTTTTGTTAAAGAGAACGCGATAGACGCAATTTTTACATAAGAAACACTATTCATACAAAGTAATACAACGTACGTAATTCAATCATAATCAGCCCCACATTATTAGGGAACATTTGCACTAGCCCTTTAACGAAGAAGCCTAGGGAGTTGAAACAAATTCTCGGACTGAAGCCGAATACGTTGTAGCAACAATTTTAAATGGCTCATTATATGGTCAAGTTAAAGGAAATTATAGTCATTTTCGTTGGAAAAATAAGAGAACTATTTTAACGCATTATACAAACTCAATAGTTTTCATTCCTGGCAAGCAGATTTTCAAAGACGCCCAAACGCGTTGAGGTATTAGCGCCAGATGATAGTGTAAATTGCCTTCTAACTGTGGAACGGAATACAATGAGTTTCTTTGTGAGGTTCTAATTTACAACCCTATACTTGGAGTTATAGGAAGTCCAAGTACTTGTCTTAACTATTCTACGCGTGTTTTTACAAATCTTTTTGAAGTTTTTTTCTCTATTTACGTTGAAAACGAGGACGCAAGCCGGATTGCCGAGGGTTTTTTGCCTCCGCTGTTTTGAAATCATCAGTCACGTTTTTATACACTTAAAATCTGGAACTCGGAGAACAGAAAAATATTGAGAATTCATGAAGCGAAGTCAATATTGACGCGCGGAGCATTCAGTACATCTAATACGTGATAGCGCCCAACTACTGCAAACTTCATGTACTTGTCTACACCTTTGGAGAAATTTATAGCTGAAACGAAATTTGCCTGGTTTGTTGTGTTCTATGAGAATTTGAAAGCGAATTCTTTCTATCGGTTATATTATCAGTTGATTGCGCCATGCAGATTTCGAAAAGATAACTTAATGAGTTATCAGTTGTGTATATGTTTGTTAGTTTTTTTGATACCTAGTATTAATTGACATACATTATGTAACCCAAGACGTATTGAATGTGTTTTGAATTTAATTCGGTTGAAGAAGTACATTGTACACGTATATCGATTCTGAGGAAGAAACGCTCTTACAAACCAATGAACACCAGCATATTATACTTTGTAATTAACGCAGTAATGAATGCGCCATGTTCGTTATTCATTAAAACAACAGAGTATATAATTATGCTTATTCCAATTAAACAATTAAACTGACAAGCGTGGTGTATCGCTGCTTTTTGGACCTATACTCAGTTTCCCCATTGTCTCGAATTAATTCGTGACGTCAGCTGACGATAAACGTGCCATCTACTCAGCACTGTACGGATTGTTAATCTTTTATTGATTTTTGGCATAGGCTCTGGTAATTATTAAATAACTCTCCATAATGGACGCTGTGAAATTTCCCTTTCGCTTCAGAATTTAGTATTCAAATTATCGCTTCATGGTATATCGCTGACCATGTCCTATATGGGCGTTTAGAGAACAAATCCATGAAGTCAAATGACTTAATGCTGATGATAGGATAATTTAATAAAGAGATTACAGCTTTGACTTGACACGCTTTCCTATCATGATGGATGTTATCGCTTGTTTCTGGGGTGTATATGAGGATATGATGCATTCGCACAACAAATGAGGTTATGGTATTATTTGGTCTTCGGTGGATGGAGGAATTTGAGGGGTACGCAACGCTCGTTGTTTCGTGCCCTCAATTTTGTCATTTGAGTTAGGTTTTAATTAAAAGATAGCTATTTCGCTTCATTAATCAATTACTAAATGTAAAGAAATACCGGAATGGGAGGAAAATCCGCGGTATGATGCATTATATCATGCAAATTCAACAATATTTGGTCTGCCAGCTAATAGATGATGCACAAATGAATCTGCCCGAGCTGTTCAAATTTCTTGATTTTTACAGGAATTCAATCGAAATATTGATATCAGAAATTG
>JAQIXS010003037.1:0-19649 GCA_034700785.1 Rossiulus vilnensis
CAATGCTAATTGTAGGGTATCGAATAGAATAGAATGGAAATTGATGGAATAATGGATATCAATGCGCTGCTACCCTACTTGCCAAAAGATAATGTTTATGGACTTTTATTAAGGGTGCAATTTACTCATCATGGTTTAGCACCCTTCATTTATTCAAATAAATGTTCTTCTGTTCATTTGCCATGATGCAGTTTCAAAGTTTTCAGAATTTCGACATGAAACCTTCGCTGGTGACTGACGAATTTTACTGTCCCAGTCTTAGGGGTATTGATCGCATGCCACGGCCACTGTGTTTACCTGGACTTTTAAGTGATATGCATGTACCTACTCGAGAGGTAGTCATCGCTGGTTGAATGGGAAGTATTGCTTCACCCTGCCTTATCAATGTTCTTTTCTCCCTGGGGTTATCAAAAGGGGTGTTCCCGGCTCCCTGAAGCCCTTTAGCATGTTCGGTTCATAAAAGTATACTCCGGTGAAAAGATCAGTACAAAAATGTTTTATATACTGCTATTAGCGCAATGTTTAGTGATATAAGTAGTCTAAAAACCAGTCACAATGCTTGATGATATCACTAATATTATTATAGCGAAATCAGTATAGAATCTCACACTGGTCGTTTCACCAGGGTTAACGTTAATTCTTTCATTCCCTCATTTCCCATCCCGCCCTAGAAATAACGAAATACAATACTGTGAACTTTTATTTCAACTGTTTACCCAGATCGTGGATTATTTGTGAGGTAGGCGTGATTGTGCCCGAAGCCAGAGCTAGGCAGTTTCGATCTGGGCTGGATGTAGCACTCCTTCAATCGTGTCGCACGCCGGGTTGTGCGCATCCTTGTTTTTTTTTACTTTTGCGTTTTAATTCCACGCCCACCGCCCTGGTCGTCGGTGTCGGTCCCTGGAAATTGGTCCATTTTCCATTGTAATCCGCGCACGTACTTTTATGTGCCCCCTACGCCTCTTTCACCGTTTGGAGCTTTTTTAAAAGGAGGAGGAGGCAAGGTGGCCGGCGATGTTAGAGAAAGAAAGGAGCGCAGGAAAAGGCAGTTTACGAAGCATGGCCCATAAACAAGCGAGAAATAAACTACAATTGTACAAAAAGAAATGGGAAAGTGAGCAATATCTTCAGCACGATAAAACACTCTCTCCCCCAAATCCCGTCCCCCTGGCGCGAGCATGGCCGACGTCTCTGCTTAAACAGCAAATTTTCCGCTCCACACTTTATGAGCTATTTTGTGATTTCGTCTAAAGTAGGAAAATGAAACCCATCTCGGCGAAAAAGATACTAGAGGGTATAAAAGCCTAGAACGAGAAAAAGGAAGAAAAAAAGAGAGAGAGAAAAGCGTCGCTTTTTCTTATTTCTGGCGAACATCTTTCGCCTCCTCTGCAAGAAGAAAAAACTGGCATAACGTAATAAGAAATGGAAAGAAGAAAAAAAAGTAGCACTGAAAAAAAATAAAAGTTCGGAAAAAAAAATGTCGACTATAACCTCGCTACATGCAAATGCTTGCAAGACAGAGCGTGTGGAGTAAAACGACTGGAAAATAAACTCTTGCTCTGCTTAATAAATTGGGCCGGTTTAACAGAGCGAAAACGCGAGCGCAAAAAAAAGGGAAAAAACGGCGAATTTCCGTAAAAATTGGCAGCTAATTACCATAAATAATAAATTGCGAGACCGGCCGAGGAAAGGGAATGAGATTGCGGGGGCCAGGGGTAATCAGGCGGGAAATTAGGGCTGCTGTAGTGGGGATTGAATCTCATGTATGTTTTCTTTTTGAAAAATCTAATAGTATGGATCTCCGAAGCATTCGCTAAATTTATCTACGAAGTTAATCACATGTAGGTTGGCTTCACTCTACACTGTCAAGAAAACAACAACAGACATTCTGACAGTTTAGAGACTGGTGGAGCCTGAAGTCTATGACACGTGGTAGGGTGACGCTATCATGCAAACAATTATATCACTAAGCCTCAACGGAAACGAAATGTATAATAAAAAGACAAGCACTTAAAATAGTTTCATGGAGTTCTTATATGGATGTATGTTTAAATATGTATATAAACAGCATATGCATGTAGGCTATAAATTCTGCTGGTACCCCCTCTGATCTGCTCCGGCCCACATACCGATGATCATTAATGCTGTATTTGGTCGATTGGAGAACTTCCGGTTTGAATTAAAAAACTGCGAATCATTTCAATTATTTAATCGTAATAATCATGGCAATGTTTGGAGCTTTTCAAATCCTGTTCTGAGAAATGTAACACTTTGAATACTCCAGTACTAGTTCTCGAAACAGGATGACGTCACATCCGAGTTCCGCATAATCACTAAAGACAATCACTTGTATCGTCTCTCATCGTAAATAGGTCGGAATTTGCTAAATTCTGCCGACGAGACCATGCGACCACATTCTAAGGTCGCGCGAAGTTTACTGTTAAAATTTATTTAATTTATTTTACAAATAAACGGGACATCTTCAAATTACAAAATAAAGCTCAGGCCATAGTTGACGACCAATTCTACAAGGAAAAATAAATATGATAATTAGGATGAATATTCGAAGTACAAATGTGTAATTTTCCTGCTTAGTGGGCATCTTTTTGGGTCGTGCTAATATACCGCCCATGGAAATCGCGTTAAATTGAAGCATTATTTCACGTTTACTACATTAACTGACACTTCGAAAACGATTTTCTTACATTAATTTTGAATGCTCCCTGCGGATTACTGCTTTGTGCGCACGGGTTCTTCACATTGTTACCCATTTAAGGCGATCGTAAATAATTCTGCGAGGAGGATTAAATAAGATTTGACTCGTTAATTTGCGCTTAACAGTTGACCGGGGAAGTTTTATGTCCCCGCTTTGATTCACTGCAGGCTGAAATTGCAATCTTTATGCTGGAACTCTTTTCAGGCACGCACCAAAATTACCATAACTCCACGACGCAAATTCCCTCCCCTTCTCTCGGTTCTGCATCAAAATATATTTTCAACCAAATTCTTAACAGTTTCCGAGAGACGGCCGCGATTTACGATACTTGGCGAAAATTGGCCTGAAATGACTTGTCCATGATAATATCGAAGACATTTTTGGGGAACAAGCCATGAAGGGGAAGCAATTACTGCCCCTGTGATCATAAATTCCTAGAAAAAATCGAGAAAGCAAATTAACCAGTTACTTGAAACTCGTTGCAAGGGAAGATTAACTGTTTTATTATTTTAAACACTGTGTCATTTTGTTATTTTTAGCATTCTTGCAAAAGATAGACGTGATCACTACATATATTAAGATATTAAATTTCAGATTACTTGAAGGTTAGATTTTGGAAACTTATCATATGATGTCTCCTGTTTTATTTATAATATTTATTTTCTTGGAAAAATGTTCTTAATAATTGTTTCTGGCAGAGGGAAAGCGAAGATGATAACGAATACGTTCAACATTGTTGTTGACGTCTTTTCTGCAGTCTTGATCAGAAAAGGGATGGGAAAGAAGTATAATCGGAAAAATATAAGGAATAGAGAAAAATGTGGACTTACGTAGAGGAAAGGGAGAAAAAAAGATAAGAAAATCCTTTTGAATGGCGTCATAAATCAGGACATTTGTAATATGGATAGGGATATCCCTATCTGCAGTGCCTCCATTTGTACACGCCCTTCATAAATCGAGGGATTCGAAGCTTTCTCCAAGAAAATCCTTTTCCAACCGCCATCAACAGCAAAATCACACACACGAAGAAAATATAATCATCGAGGATTATGAATCACAATGCAATTTTTAAACGGAAAAAGCAGGTGGATTCGACGATATCCAATATCTGGGGGAAATGCGTCCTATAATTTATAGATGAGGAAGAAATCCGGTTGGACAATGTCAATCTCGTGCTTCAAACAATTTTTGATAGATATTTTTTTTTCCAAATTTAATCAGAAAAATGTTTTCTTGAAAGAAACATCTGGTCGTACGATTTACCCTACTTTGCAGTTGACTTATTTATACGGATTATTCCGTGGAATTGTGGGAACTATGTCGATTAGCTTCCGTAATTGAACTGCTAATGGATCAATTGAGAGCACAGAAAAATGCTAGTAAAAGCACTTGCACGCATTTATTACAAATTAACGGATGCTCATCGCTGATGCTGGGCATAAAAACACATCTTCTAGAATGTTTTAACCATATTATTTTCACTCAATATCCTAAAATTGCCGCTTCTAAAAGTATCATAAATTTAATTAGATGCACTTATACGATCTTTTAAAACTAAAATGGATACTCTGTGAACTAAGCTGCATTGAATGAAAACAGTGTTTTGCAATTAAAATTGAGTGAATATTAAAAAAAAAGTGCAAACTACAGCTCGTTCTCATCTAGATCTGGTTTAGTTCACACTCATTTGATTTGCATTTTTTTATACATAAAACTTAGCTGATATTGAAGCTTGCCACATGACCCTTTGCTACACTTACCAACCCTGGACTGCCATGGTTACGCATTGGAGTCTTACAGGAACTGCAAACCCCTTCCAAATGTTTCATTTTAATATGCAAATCGAAAGCGGAAAGGAATGGCGAATTGTACGCATGAGCAGATGGATGAACGCTGATCAGAATGGATGGCTAACATTAAACAAATGGCGGCCATTAGGTTGTGAAAGCCTGGATTAAATGAAAATGACAATTTCCTGAACGAACCTACGAGATGCGGATACAGAGAAGGACTATAGTTGGCTACAAACATTGGGAGCGTGCGCAGTGGGAGGCCGAAGTGGGGCAGACCCAGCCCACCCAATCGAAACCAGAACGAGGCTGCACTTAATTGTGACGTCACGTTAGACGTACATGGACATTTGACGTGGGTTGTACCAAGGGAAAGAAAACGTGTGATATAGAAGTCTAAACCTAACGCAATGAATACGTCTTAATATTGGCGTGATATTCGAATGGTGCTGTTTTTGGTACTCCTTAAATAACAAACAAACTGCAAATTGCGTTTCATTGCATTCAGGTAACCTATTCTATGCATCTGTGTTCAGACGACGTTAATTGATTTATTTTAACAAAACAGACGCTCTTAACGTACGTCATATTTTTATAGAAACTAACGTAACTGTCAAAAAAAAATAACGTCATATTTCAATTTCAATTTCAATTACGGGTTTAAATTGAATTACTCGTACAATGACGTCATTTGGGAACGTTGTTGTTTGAATAAACATGACTGATAAATGACGCAATTATTTAATTAAAGGTATGATTAATTAATGATTTTTTTCTTTCGGGATGATGCCAATTAGAACAAATCTAAAATACATCATATGTTGAGTGGTCGATATTCACAGATTTCACTTATTCTAAAACAGTTAAACAGTTGATGTGAGTTGATTAACCATAACCCTCATTACCCTTGGACGTCCATTATGGAGGGCTCCAATTAGTGTGTTTAGGATACGTTTTAACACTTGAGATATTTTTTCTCGGCGGCTTTAAAGTCCACTAAAGAATTGCATATAAGTAGAAAATTGTAACTTAAAAAAGAGAAGAAATAAAGCTCGGATTTTCCTGAACATTTTTTCAGTGAAGCAATTCATTAACAAGTTGTGGGTCGTATAAAATCCTAAGTATAACATGAGAATAATACAGTTTCATAATACGTGTATAAACAAAAGTAGTTTTCAATTTTACGATCGAGGAGAAGTGAAAAACAGGGAGATAAAGGAACACAAATTATTCCTTCGTTACTCTCACGCATCGTCTCGGATAAAAGAGATTGTCTTCGTTTTAAAGGGACTTTTCAGAAGTATTTTTGATGGTGTTTTTATGACGATCCCTGCATCAATTGAACTAAGGCAGCCTGAATCGATGGACCGGTGCTTGACTGTTATCCCGTTCTTTTTAATGGAAGGAAGGGAGATAAGAAGGGACTCAAGATGGCGCTCCACGGAATTGGCCCGAATGGGAGATCGCCCAGAAGTACTCACCAGGGAGTGAGCGATGGTCTCACGGTGCAGATAAGGCAAATCTCTGGCGAAGATCTTCTCCAGGAAGACCTGCAGGCGAGAGTAGGAGTACGGAAACGAGTAGGCGAACTGATAGACGTCATCCTCGCGATCGAACGCGAACGCGAACGATAGCACGTAGCCGCCATGGTGTTCCGGACTGCGATAATAGAACGTGTGCTTGGATGGAATGCGATACCTGTAATCGAAAAATATCGTCAGTGAGGATGAAGGTATAGGCCGTACCACCTAAGAATAATCACAAGGAAGTGATGGATGCCACGTTAGTTAGGGAAAGTCAGGGAAATCCCTTATATGCACTGAATTCTGATTGCCACTTTCAATGGAAGGTGTAAGCAATTGGTTTATGAATTGTTTTTAGGCTTAAATATCGGTATTATTACTTTTGTTTACTTTACTGATGAAATCGTGTTGCCTTGAAATTACTAGAGCTGCAAAAAACGAATAATTTGTTATGCTTTAATGTTTGTTTTTGCTGCAAAATTGATTTTCAGAAAGTCAGGGAAATTTACTTGGGGTGGTCAGGGATAGTCAGGGAAATGATTTTGTAAATTTTAGAACGAACGCTGAATTCGAAACCACTCGTACATGTATATATATATATTTGTGTTTCACAAATAATGTCAAAGGTATTTATGCACGTCCCCAAAGACGCTATCTGATTAGCGAATCAAGATTAAAAAATGTTCAAATGACTTGATTATATGCATATGCATGTACATTAATACATAAAATACTGTATATACTGTATATCTTTCCAAATCCGTACTATGTTGTTGTATGTGTTGTATAGTAACATGAATGATAAAAGGGATGACATGTAATGAAATTGAAAATTGCAAGAAAGTTTTACAAAACTGCTATAGAAAAGGCAGTTTCTCAACTACTGGTGAGAAGGGTTGAAGTACATGTACGTTGTATAGCGATCTGGCTCGAGCTTTGCAATTCAAATTAAATGCTCCTATGCATGTACATGTATGCCTTACAGATCCAGTTCATTTAAACTTCCCCAGGGGGGTCATCGAATTGCCTTACTCCCCTCATTTTATTAATGTCAACTGTTTTATCCTGCGAATTACTATTTAAACACTTTCATGCCCATTCATCACGAATGGTGTGGGCGAGGAACGCAAAAACGGTTAATAATGCAACATTCTAACGCAATGTAATTACTACTATTTGGTATACAATATATGCGAATAATCGAGTCATGTGGGCACTTTATGTAACTCATTGTTTCCCCTGCGTTGGTCTCCGCCCAGAAATTTCGTATTCGGCCCCGAATTACTCCGAAAATTACCCCTCGCTAACACGCGCGGTGCTTAAAATTTCCAAGTAACGCTAGCGCAAACACCCGAATTTGAATTATTTGCACAACTGTATATGCGATAAGCGTTTTCCGAAAGCTTTACTAACAAAATTGTAGAATAAAGGGATGCCTTCCCGGGTGGAATTCCCATGTATGGATTTATATACAGTACACCATAACTGGTCATGCACATGTATGAGCCATATATGGCCATATATTGACATCGTCATGCATGCAACTTTCGATAAAGCCATATGACTGCATATATAAAGCCATAAATAGCTTAATACTTAGCTATGTATGGAAAATATTTCATTTTTCTACTAAAGACAACTTCATTACTGCTCACTTCACTTAAGCAAATGTATTGCGTATTTCCCAGGTCAGGACATAGAGATAGCTATGACTAAAGGGCCTAACCGTAAGTATGTTGGCATACACATATGAATGTAAATAACCTGGATATGTACGACTGTATGGACATGCATGGATTTTATGCATAACCGGTTTGATATATACAGTTTTTATGGCCATATGGTGTAACATACGGAGTAAGCTAAATTTCCGTATATGGACCATATTTAATTATTCCACACGGTATTCACAACCGTCTTTTTATTATTGTTCCTAAAGTTCTTCCGTAACATACATGTATGCACATGTGTTCTCTTCCCATACTTGCATTACATATCGCTAGCGTTTTTCGAAATTTCGGACATTTTAAGCGCGAGCTAGGCGTTGTTTTCGGCGTAATTTGGGAGCGAATTCTGAATTTCTGGGCGGGATACAAGGCCTTCGGATTCATTCGAAATTTCCGCAACGTTTCATTCGCCCCAAAACTCAATTTCCTTCTGGCATCGCAAAAAAACGGCAACGGCAGCACTCATCGAGCGCCTTTAAATTATTTAAATTCCCAGAAAAGGAAATTTCCGCTATTTTGAACACATCGAATTAGGAAGAAAAGGGGCAAAAAAGCAGCAGCAGCGAGGGGCTTCTTCGCGCAGACGGAGTTATGGCGCTTCGCAATTATTTTCATTACGGCGAGAGGAGGGCGAGAAAAAGGATTTGCTTAGAAGGAAGAAAAGGAAGAGAGGAATGAAACCGGTTGATGGTGATAGGCGTTTAAAATTCAACGCCACATTCTCAATAATGCGCGCATCTTCGCTAGCGCGGATTATTTCGGAGGCGAGCGAATTAACGGCCGGCGTGAAACGAATCCTAATTACGCAGAAATTTCAATATTGATTATTACCTAAGTCGCGCTTCCGAACGCGCTTTGTAACAACAAAAGCCATCGGCATTTGTTTGCCACTTCCTCTCGAATAAATTCAATTCCGCCGGAAAATAACACACCTGACGCCACTGCTCGCGAAAAAAACCACCCATGCGCTGCCGAAAGCGAATGGAAAACTCTGTTTGTATCTGACGGCGAAATCGCAAGTGCAACAACAAGAAAGCACTGTAAAATCACGTTAGACTGACCCTAGTTAATTTCACGTTAACCCTCACTGAAGGGTGCCAAACCATGACGTAACAGATGCCAAAAATCAACTTTTAAGGAGAGGACAAAACTTGAACTGCGTGAAAGGGATGGGGTTTTCAACGCTGAGATGTTGTTGATTTTGTAATAATTAGCAACCATATTCCTGCAATTCCTGCGTGGGTCCTGCAAGTTATTCCAAACTATGTTTTCTGGTAGGAAAATAGCGAAGAATTTTATGATTGGCTTCACCAAATCTGGGCATTTAATTACGAGGATGCTGATTTGATAAACAGTATCAAACGCTGTCAACTTTTCAATAATAAAAGTACTTTAATTGGTACATTTTATTCCATAAACATTTTGATAAAGTCAAGATTTTTTTCATAATCCTGGAGAAGTCAAGGAAAGTCAGGAAAGTCGAGAATTTTAATTTCAATGAAAACTCTGTTCTGACAACTATCAGATCAGTGTTCTTTCAGCAGTTCTACTTGCTGGGTAGAAATTGAGGAAATATTATTTGCGCAGGAGCATGGATTCAGGATTTTTCTTTGGAACATCTACGATAAACAATACTTATCTAACAGAATTTTTTACTTATTTTTTTTTGATGGGAGAGCAGAAGTTAAACCCCCATCCTCCACTGCCATGAGGGCCTATCAATTGATTTCAGGCTTCCGTAAACTATTACTTTTACATTGTTTTTTTACAAAAAAAAAAAAAAGCTTAAACTTGCCTACGAAAGTATTTAAAATATTTTGTTTTTATTTGATGTCTCCATAACTATCTCAATATTTGATGACTTTATTTTTCAATTAGACCCAGTTTACCATACACCAGTTTTGTATTTATTATCAGGTGTTCAATTAATCACACATCATCTGGCTAACATCATCGCAAAACTTGTATCGCAAATGGTTTTTACTTAAAATTCCTCCTGCCTCTTGTTGGGTACATACTGCTTTCATCATTTAATCAGTTTACTGAATATGTGATGACACAAAGTCATATCTTTAGGCGCAGCACGAAGCCTGCAAGGCTGCAAAGTGCAAACTTGTCTCGTGCATTCCACAGTTATTTTTAGTATTTTCGATTATTTATATTTATTTAGATTTCTTTTTTCTTCCATTTCGCCTAGAAAGGTTTACTTGTGCATGTTTGTAGTAAACGTGTACTTAAATAGTGGTGCAACAACACGTGTTTTCTATTGTCCGTCAGATACAAGATGGATGACAGTACTGATGATGCATTGACGGTATATATTTCGCAATTTTGAAAGTATGCATATTAAAGCTGCGTATTGAATACCACGAAGGGAAAAAGTGGGGATGTGTGTGTGTGTGGGGGGGGGGTGATCATGTCGCAAACGCTGGTAAGAGCGCGCTATATTGAATGTCTCATGGCGAAAACTCATCAGAATATTTTAACGGCAATGTCGGTTGGTGGTATTTTTCCACCCCTCCCCCCACCACCCGCTCATGGCGCCCCCTGCTCTGGCAAGCAGGCCTATTTCTACGCCCCAACGTAATAATGTCCCATGATTAATAGGTGAACGATGCATAATGAACGTGTCAACGCCTGTCAAAACCTAATTTATCGACTTCCTTCCCGGCTGCACTTGGTTTTTCTTGGTTCGGAAAAGATGGGGGAGGAAAGGGACCAGGGGATGGCGGAAGATTAACGCGATGCATCGATAATAGTCGGACCAATCACCGCCTGGTGTTAGGTGGGAGCGGAAATTACGTGAACTCGGGGGCATTTAATTCCCACCAAGATCAGGAGGGAGCGCCGTAGCGTTGCCGCACCAAAAGTGCGGTAGTGACACCAACGTGACTGCTCCCAAGCGGTCTCTCTTAATCATACAACGACAACAGTACCATTTTGCAACCACACGAACCAGGGTCGTTCACAAATTACGTCAACAAAATCATGGATAGATAGCTATAGGGTTGCTGTGGTTTGGCAACGTGAGTTCGGGCTTGACATCACTACCCGTTATAGAGAATTCTGGCACAAACATGTACATGTATGGAGAAACCCATCTACGATCGATTTAGATTGAAGAATAAAAGCAATAAAAATATAAATGTATTTTTTTTTTCCAGCAGGTATATACCCAGTTTAAAATCGGTATAGTTCGTTTCGTGAACAATTTCAGGCACTATCAAATGCAGCGAAATTGACTAAAATTCCTCTTGAATTTTGTAGGAGAATAGTCAATTGTGCAGAAAATGCATCGTGCTTTAATCTCTTTAATCTCAGAATATCGTATTTGTTGGAGAAACGATTTTAAAGTGACAGGATTAAAAGCGTGCATATGTATTTTTATAGACATTTTTTGCACAAATTGACGGGATATTTTGAAATTTAAAAACCACAATGAGAACCCTAATGGACGACAAATTCTACACAGGTGAAAATAAATAGTGCAATTATGTTTGAGTGCATCGTTTTAGCACAGTCTTAAGACTTGGTCTGCACACTGTACACTTGGATTGACCGAAGCAAAACGGGTTGGAGTCAGAAACAGGATTTCTGAATCGGTAAATGAATGCTACATACGGTAAATGGACTAAAATTCAAATTGCTTTTTGAGCATCGCATTTTCATTATACTCTGTAGGACTGTTTATTACTCTTAAGAGTACCTAATTGCACCTGGGCGGAAACTGCTGGAGATTTTGAACAGAATCGTTTGAAACTACGCAAATTTAATTTTCGAAAAGTGCATCTGAGGCCGTTTATGAGGGATCGAAAGGGGTGGAATATAATCTTTTACTTGGGCCAAAACAATGAGCGATTTTTCAAATGCCTAACACGGGGATGAAATTCCCATTTTTATAGGGCGAAGTGCATTTAAGGAAAGGATTTAATGGACAAAAGGAAATCCCACGTTACTCGTTATCTAAATGATTTAACTCTTTCCAAATTTGCGATTTTTTAAAATGTAAAAATGAAATTTCGTTTTTGTGTATCCATTTCGCCCTTAATTCATCCTTTCGCAGAATTGATTTACGATTATTTGCACGTATGCCGTGTGTTGGTTTCGTTTGAAATTGTGCGTACATGTATTCCTCATACATTAGCTAATTAAACGTAACATTTTGATGCCATCGCACACTGGGGCCAAATGAGTGAAAAGTTTTCCAAAACTATTTGGAGAACGGATACATCCATTGACATATTTATTTAAGAAATCCAGTTGATTTTGTAATGTTTTCTGGTCAGAATTTCTTATTACATCATAGAAGGTCCGTTTTCACTAAAAATAGCAGTGGAATGAAAATAGGAATAAAAGAAATGAATTAAGTGAAAAGCAAAAATACTCAGTCTAAATACACGGTCAATAAAAGGCTATATTTCAAAAGGGGGCCAATAGTGGCAGAATTTTCATTCAGATTCTTAATAACGGACAGCTAAATTACCAGAAAAATTTCTAAAGTTGGACTTGTCTAGAACATTTCTAATACCCTATCAATATATGTTATTAATATCCTATCAAAACCCTATCAATATATGTTAATCTTGTTTAAGAAGATGTTAATGCCTTAATTTTCATGTTTTTCCATTTAAAATTTTCGGAAAAAAATATAAAATAGTATTTAGCATACCTTAAAGTACTGACTCCATCATTAAAAAAATTCAGATGTAGCGTAGCAATATTTACAGGGACCATTTAAGGACATGCATGACTTATTGCATCTATGATTAAACAATAATCTGGGCCTTTTAAGGCCATATATGCACATATACTGTTTAAATAAGTCCGTAAAATCAAAACATGTCCTAATAGATCTATAAATTTGTATGTTTTACATTCTCACGTATGCCCATAAACCTGTATGTCAACATATTTACAGATATGGTCGTACATTTCTCTATATACATACCTGGAAAATCTGGCATGCATTACACTTGCTTGTATGTAAGGCGAGTGATCAGTAATGAGATTGTCTTATGTAGAAAATCGAATATTTTCCGTATATGGCCAAGAATACGGGCATATATGGTTTTGTCTAAACATTGTATGATGTACCTTCTATGTGTGACCATGTATGCAGTCACTTATGGCTTTATCAAAAGTTGCAATGCATGAAGATGTCAGTATATACATGTAGATGTACATATATATATATATATATTGCCAGATATGGATCATGTATGTCCAGTTATGGCATATATAACCCCGTATGCAGCTATATTCAACTTTTGCACCTGGGACTATTTGTCCAAATACACGTAAGTTAAGAAACTAATTCTAGATTATAAATGCTAAATAAATTTTCTCCTTTTGTCTTAGTGTGCCACAAACTATAGACTTTGCACCCTACACCTCTTTGTTTCTTGGAAACTGATTAGATCTATTGTAGTAAGTTGAAAGAAATTGAATGAGATGTGGTTATTTTGCTCTTGGCAACTAATTTTGAACGTGAAGTGAATTCATCGCCAGTAAACCGAGCAAAATATAAGCAAAATGTGCATGATGAGTTCGCAGGCAATCGTCATAGACTATGAATTTAAAAGGCTTTTGCAACTCATCTAGGAGTCGACGATGCTTTCTGATGTCATAGACAATGATATTTATGGGCGCTACATCGACGCTATCCGCTTTTTAGTTGAGAGGGGGATGATCAAAACGAAGAGGGGGTCACAATGGGACCATTATTCGCAAAGATAGTTGGCCTGAATTACAAACCTCTAGATATGTTTGCCATTAACAGCAGGAGGAGGTTAATGCATCCATAGTGGAGATCCTTTTAGCATCTCCAGGCCCTCCTGGCTTTTCATTTTTGATTGCGGATTCCGCTGCCAGATACACGCACGGAAATAAGCCACGTAAATTTGCCAGTATTATCATCGTAGTCATCATCGGCCACCCCTCCCTCCCGCATCCCTTCATTACTCTTTTCCACGTAATTGATCTTGAAAAATTTACTTTTCGAAGCCATTGGTTTGTGTTAATGCGATGGAGATTGAGGTTCGTTTTCATTGAACCGACGTCGAGGGGGACATTAGAGCGGGCTCATCCATAAATATATGCACCAGCAAATATGCGATTACGCGCTGGAGATAAGGGAGGAGAACGCAAATTGCGAAATTGGATAAATTAGGAGGGCATTAAGTTTTTCGCGTTATGGAAAGCAGATAGTGAGCTCCGTTACCAGAATACCGTTAGAGGACCGGTGGGAGGGAGGCACCGTTGCCGAATTAGAACCTTCCAAATCCCAGCAGCCCAAAAGCGATTTTTTTCCCTGACAATTGTGAGATAAAATCCTGTTTTGCTAGATCTATGGCTGGAAATTTCATTGCTCTCCGCATCAGGATGACGTCAATCTAATTAAACCCTGCTCTATAGTCTGGTGGCGTTCTAGCAATGGCGCGTAGGGATCGTCCATAAACATGACGTAAATAACTGTACAGACCAAAATGTTAGGTGGACATTTTGTAGATTTTAATGCAGATACTTAGCGCTTTGATTTTAATACTTGGATCTCTGAGAAATTTATTCTCTACATTGATTTTAATGACCCTGTTAAAGCATCCAATTTAATTCTAATAATTTGGCTCTAATAAATCAAATCAAATGTCTTCTCCAATGATTGTCTCTTTCTGTAATTCCACTATTTGAGTGTTTCCAAAAAAATCATAGTTGATTAAAATCTTTGAGTTATACGAAGAAACGTCCTTTGTCACAGTTTCCACCAACAACTAAGCTTAAAGCCTGACTCCAGTGAGATTAGCTTCAAACATAACAATTAAGTGTAAGTTGATTGTGCGAGAAATTACTTCTCCAGCACAGCGTCAAGACACACGCAGTCATTTTGGAGAGAATGCATTAAGTAAACTTCCAAGTGCTCTACTTCCTATGAAATCAGAGCACTCAAACACTACTTGCTCACGCTACGTTGCAAGTACCGCTTGTATAGAATAACATCGTGCAATATTTCAACATCCCTAAAATTGAAGGCTTTTACATCTTTTTTGTTTTTCATGAAAATGAACAAAAATAGAATAAAATCATGGAATTATTATTGACATTATTTTCTGCTAAACGTTTTCAGAAGTCCATGCCAAGACTCAGCCGTAGGCCAGTACGTTTTTGAGTATCAAAATCCAGTTGATACTGGGGAGACTTTGAGTGTAATGCGTGATTACACGTACAGTGTATGCATTGTCAAAGGTGAAAGAGTCATGGTAAACAAATAAGTTGGTCAACGGTCTCTAGAGACTATCGTCAATATTTCTTCATGACTAGAACTGGAAGAGTTTGTAACTCGCTTCCGATTAATATTGTTGGGTCCTCTACCTTCCCTGCATTCATTGGTCACTTAAATGCAATTAACCTTGCTGATTATTGTAAACAATTTTAAATCTTTACAAATGTTTTGTATGCTTTAGCAAGTTTCATTTTGCTTTCTGCATATTAAGAGCATCAATTTTAAACATAGACAGGCTGTGAGCAAGTGTGTATTTAAAACATTTACTGTACTTCTTCCTTGTGGAAATAGTTATTATTATTACAAAATGGTGCTGGCTTGTTTCAACACTTAATAACGCATTATCGCGTGTTAATGTCTAGTTTCAAACGCAGTTTTTTTTCGAAATTGATCATAAAGTAGGACCTCCGAAGTCTTCTACTTCTTTTAACCAGCAACCTGGCTGATCAATTTGGTTCATTTCCCGTTTACACATTTTAATTTCATCTCAGTTTGGCTGATGAATTCAATTCATCAATTCTTAAAATATGCATGCAAAAGTTGAACATTGGACCGTTGACGTAGTTCTTTAAACATAAGAGCAGATTCCAACTTTTTGATTCAATTCCTGTGCGCGAATCTTGCGCCATCTATTGTTAGAAAAAGGAACCCAAAGCTCAATGTTCGTGGTATTTGTCGGAATGTTCTCACCACACTCTCGCGCAATGTGACTCTTTCTGGGACGTGGATTTTTTTCAAAGCAGGCCGCTGAAGAATCCTCGAAACTCCGTCGCTTCGTTTCGCGAAGTTTCTCCGCCAAGAGTCATTTGTTTTCTCCGAGTGCCTTTGCCATCCTCGCAGGCTGCCGTTTTTCCCCATCCCAGGTATTTCATTAAAATTCCTTTCAGCGTCATTTCGTCGGCATTTTCGGCGATAAATTACGGCCAAAGTTCCTCGCAAAAAGACGCTGCAAATTACGCCGCATTTTGCCCTCTGCTCAATAACAAGGTCCCCCGATTTAAAACGTTAAACTGTGAAATAATTAGCGTAAACGTCGCCTCCAACGCCGGGGCGAGATTTACGGCCTAATTAAGAAAAACAATAACCGAATTAATCGCCTACGGTTAACGAGTGAGGGGACGAAGGGAAAAAAACTTAACAGTGGACGAAATTCGTGGAATTGTTGTCGATGAGATAGCGTTTCGGGGAAGCTCTTCCGAGCATTATTAAAAGCTGCCGGTTTTTATTTCCATGCCTCGAGAACCCCGTTTAGAGAAATTCGCTGATGGTGCGCATGCGCAGTTTCGTTTTCATCGTGCTGCTGCGAAGCCCCTGGCGCATAGTTATTTTATGCGGCATTACAACTGACTACGTTTTTCTGCCTTGAGTGGATAAAGGATTGAGACCCTTGGTTGAGTTGCACATTGCGCTGTTCCGCCATTATTGTTAACTGTTAGTAGCTTTGCGTTGTTCCTTAATCATTCGGCAAGTATATCAGGTTATTACTGAATATCCAGTAACTGCCCAACGTTCGAGACCGTCCTCATCTTGTAAGTAGGACTCACGGATCAACTTCATCCTGTAATTAGGACATTCCATATAGTCCTCATCTTGTAATTGCGAAGTTCCAGATCTTCCTGTAATTTTACATTTATTAGGTGATCTAATCATTATATACATGTAACTAAAATGTCATTCCTGGCTATCCTGGAATTAACAGGCTATCCTTGATTAGCATGCAACTTCCTAGCCATCCCTGGTAATGTTATACATAATGACAAGAGGTGATTATTTAGGTAAATTACTCGGTAACTAAAAGACCAGCACTGCTCATCCAGCAAGTAGTAGATTATAATCTTAACGGAACCAGCAGGACATCTCGAATCGTATAAAAAAGCTACAGGTCTTCCTTGATCATCCTGAAACTAGCAGGCATCTCTAATCATCCTCCAGATAGGTCATCCCTGATCAACCTGCAGCAACCATACCATTCTTAAGCATTTAGCATTTACAGCTGATCTCGAATTATGCTGTAACTGAAAGACCAGCCTTGATTATCAAGCATGCAAGCAGCAAATTGCAATCTTACTGTAACTAGTAGGTCAATTTTGATCATCTGCAACTATCAGACGACCATTCGTAATTATCCTGCAACTTGCCCGTAAGTTGTAGGATAATTACGAATAGTCGTCTATGTTCCAATAAGTAGCAAACCATTCTTGATTGAATCTAATTGAAAAGATTACACTGAAATATTAACAAAAGTTTATCATAGGTTACCCGCGTTAAAAATCATTAACAATACTAATTATGCTAATGATTACGCCGCTAACATTGCTATTCGCATAGCAAAACTATCTTCCCACTTCTTTTTCCAAACTTTTCCAATGCCATTTGGAGAGCTTTCCATTGACATCGACCGGTTTGCCAAATAATGCGAAAGCGGGCGATGTGATACGTGAATAAATTACGTTGAATAACCGCTCCGGGAAATTGCGTCGGCAATAAAATTACTCGCCGATTTATTCGCGCTGGAAATATGGCAAAAATCAAAGGAGCGGAAATTGAATCCGTTTTATAAAAAAGATGGAGTTGACTTTTGAGCCATCTTTCATTTCGTTCCTTTGTTTTTCTTCGACATTTTACGGTTTTTTCCTCATCTGGAGTCCGTGTTTTATTTTATTTGAATAATTTAATGACAAAACGAGTTTGGTCAGCCATCCATTTCGAATGCAAAAGAAAGCTTGGAATTGTCTGCTTCGGAAAAGTGAGCTGTGAGACGGGAAATGAAATGTCGCAGCTTTGTTGGCTTTGTCACCAGGGGGCAGGCTGGGGCGTCTTTTGAGTTTGGTGTCTTGGAACTGCTTTGTATTTCTCGAGTGTTAAAATGCCGTATATAGTAAAACATTTCTAAGGCTTGTGATCTATCTAAGAGCTCAAGAGATAGTTTTACCGAGAGCTGGAAATCACCAAAGGACTCGGCATTCAGTGCAGAATGAGAGTACACAACTCAAATGAACAGCACTATTCGTGCCCTTCAGATTAAAGTAATTCATAATACCAATCAGTTTCCTTCCACTAAGAAGACACACCCAGTCCCCATTATACGGCTGTTCCTTATGAGGCATTTTTCAATAACGGCCTTGTTAATTTATGGCTCCTTTCCGTTTTACGGCCGTCTATTTTCCGCTATGATAACTCCCAATCCTTCTTCCTTCCCCAAAAAAGTTTAAACGAAAAATAGCAAACGTACTATAGGACCATTTTTGCGTGTCGCATTTTAAAACTTATCCCTATACACTTAGAAATATAACAGCCTATATGACAAGAGGGAGAGGACACTTTAATACGTGTAATTACAATGTATGTACCTTACACACTAAGATTTCATCTTGCATTTCTGCTTGTTAGAAGTAGCAATGTTAGCGTAGAAAAACAAGCTAAAGGAAATGTTAATATTTGCACATAGTCTATAAAAACATCAGGGGGACTGTCCACAACAGTGTTAACGATGATGGCAATGAGTCATACAAATCCAATTAGAATTTTTTTTAATGTATTAATGTTATAAGTTCTTTTAATTTTAAATTTTACTTTGTTTCTTTACAGTTGTAAATAAATATTACTTTGATGTGAAATAAAAAGTACTAACTACATCGTATACAAGTTCCACTAGCCTAACACTTCAATGATTATTTAATTTTTCGTAATGAGATTTGAAAGGAAAGAGATTTGTAAGGAACAACATGACTCGTTATACAGCAGTTCGCTTTACAGCTAATTTTTCCGGAACCTGTCTAGCCGTATAACGGAGACTGGGTGTATCTAGCAAGCGGTACAGGCCATCTGTGCAATCTCGATGGTTACGTATGCTGTGAGACACCATGCCCAGGATGTTATCTCAATTCCCATTTACATGATGCTTGCAGAAATCAATAAGAACGCTTACAATGGGATATTTCAATAGATATAAGCCATTTTTAAATTTCAAGATTGTCTACTGAGCAAACATGTTTGAAAAATAACTTGCCGATATCGAATGATTTACTACAAAATTACCATAATATTGATAACTTCCATTAATGCTCAAGTTTCCATAATACTTTGCAGGTTTTGAAATAATTGCGATGTTCTGTTCAGCAAGTAGATATCCTATTAAAAATCGGAATAGCTCGTTTAATGAACAAGTTATGGCTCTTTTAAAATGTGCCTAATTTTACCAAGTGTTCATCAATTTCTCTAGAGAAAAACCTTTGAACAAAAATAAACTATTTGCAAGTTTATGGGACATCAGCATGCCTTTACTCCTATCACTATAAGGATTTTAACATGGAATATGATGTTCTGATATTAAAAGTTTCAATGATAATGATTTGCATAATTTGTTTGGAGCACAATATATATTCTTTGCATTTGACGTAACTGCATTTTCACGCTATTTACCTACGAAATTTAATAGAAATTTCAGTCACTTTAGGTAAATCTGTAAGTGCTTTAAATTATATCCAAAAAGAACTACTCCGGTTTGAAATTCGATATCTACTTGCTAAAAGAAATGCATTTACAGTCAACTCTCCGTAAAATGGAACTCCATAACTCGGAAATTTCGCTAACTCGTAAAGTGGAATAGGTTTTGGG
>JAQIXS010003038.1:0-19647 GCA_034700785.1 Rossiulus vilnensis
ATAACTCGAAATTCGGATAAGTCGAATATTTTTGGGGGTCCCCTGCGACTTCGAGTTATCGAGCTTTCACTGTACTTTGCCGAGGCATGTTTGCAAAATATGAATCTATCTTGTTATTCTTTTGTATGTCTGCTGGAATTAGCCTTAAAGTTTATAATAGCTAATTTCTGATTCTTAGGGCGTCCATTACCAGGGTTTTCTAATTCTTGAATGCTAGGAACGTTTCTTCCAAAGTAGACCTGTAACTAAATGTAATTCCTCTTTCTATTTATCCACATTTACCTGTCCTATTTTCAAATACCTTAATACGTCGTTTTGCGTCGTAGAAAACTGCCAACAAAATACTCTTCTGTAAACATGGTAATGGCATCACTGCAAATTCTGAAAAAGCACTATTTTATGCAGGCATTTTTAAATTTTTCATGCTTAAATTTATAAATTATAATGTACGTGTATATATATTCTTTAGAAATGTTTTTCCACGACTAAATTTAGTAACTTACCTTATTAAAAAAAAATTGGTTTTAAGAAGAGTTATTGGAAAGCCGATTTATGAAACAAAAGTTAGTAGAATTTTATATTCTATTGCGAGATAAATCAAATTGAAATACTGTACTTGAATATTAGCTTATACATGTATACAGTAACTTGCATAAAATGTTAATGTCTAATGTAATAATTTTGAAGGTTCAAATAAGATCTCATATTTATAAAAATAATAACTCCTTTTTCATTTTAATAAATACAATTTCTCAAGTTATCGATTATTTTCTTTTTTCGAAGATCATCAATTTGCTTTTTTGCAAAAGTAATTAGAGAGATATTCCTAAACGTTTTTTTATTTTTTTGAAAAATGAACTTTAATAAATATTGAGAAACCATCTAATATTTCCTGAATTTGCTTTCGAGATTCATGCCCTTTTCCCTTCCGCCAATGGGAATCAAATAATTCCATTATTTTAACGCATCATGCAACACTGAAGTGTGCGAAGTGTACAATAAGGCTGTTGTCCTTTTTAGCCACAAATAATTACTACCAACTTGATAATGCTAAGGAAATTAGTCACACATTTAGAGGTGTACAGTACAAAATTTTGAACAGGCAACTTACGAGCGCAATAAATTATCTTTTTTGACCTGGAAAACCTCAGACCAAAGGATGAAATTCAGCTGGAAGCATCTTAAATGTCGGTTTTAAAATTCATGGTTCTCGTGTCCCCGTGAGTGCGCCTCACAACTAAATCATCATTAAAATTAATGGCCGTAATTAGGCTTAATTATAAACCTGTGTCTAGTGACTGTTATTTTGAGCACGCACACATAAGATGTTTTACGCCCTGCATTTGTTTGAACTTCAAGCTGACTCATGGGCATTACATTTTGTCAATTAATAATTCAAAAAAACGTGAATTTGTGCCCTGCCGTCTTCCAGCATTTCCCGAATCCATGTGACAATGTCTTAGTGGCATTTTAGGTTCCTAGCTCAGTTTTTCATTAAGAAATATGCTGCTTAGGGAATATAGCCATTTACTCTGCTGTAAACGATACTTGCGAGCCCACACAAAAAGCTAGAAAGATAACCCATTATTGCTTGAAATAATTAAAACAATCTGTTGGGCATTGCGTATCTGGCACCTGCAGCACTTAGAAGACTTAATCTTTTCTCTTCGTTCATAAATCAGTGGACTTGCGTACAAGCAAGCTAGAATCCATCTTTTATTTGTAGTCATTGTGTCTTAACTTTTTCATCCTTGAAGTTTTGACAGTTTTTAAGGCGTGGATTTATAGTTCTTTCGTTTTTAAATTAATGCAAATGTTAGACATCATATACAATATCTTAACTTTTCTCTTACCTTAATGTTGTTGGACTTGCTTTTGCTTACATTACCGTATACTGTACATGTTCGACTCCCTACGGATTCTTGAAACAAATGCTGTTTAATTTTCCTGAAAGGCACGAAGAATAGCTTACGCGGGCTTCTCAAGTGTTGTTTTTGATTAAAGTTAAGAAGCTTTCACAAGTTTGAATGCAATTTATGTTGGTATATATTTTCTATAATGCATTTCCGTCATTTCATTAATTCTATAACGTCGTTACGTAAATTGGATTCGTTCTGAAAGAATTCATCAACCTTACATAAGGTTGAAACTTTATTTTTGTCACCTATTCATCTGCAGCTTGACGCCGCATAGGACCGCGTATGCTAATATGATTTTCCTTATGACATGCCTTGTCTCGCTACATCGCAAACATGGGTCCAAGAACAACTTTAGTTTCCATTGAAGCTGTACGTAAAAACATGCATACTATAATGCTATGGCTTAAACTTTAAGCTCGAGATGAGTGCCTATATATATATAATTTTCCAAAATTTACTATCTTACAAATCTAACAAAGAAGCCCCCTTTTGTTGTGCTAGGACAACTATGCTAAGATTTTACATGAGACAAAAGCGACATTCTTTTACTTGTCATGCTCTAATTTCTAATGAAACTAATTTATCGATGAATCCAAATCTTAAATTGCAAAAAAATCTTTGTGCTTTTTCATGAATTCATTCATGGAAGTCATGGCTCTCACTGACGACAGTTAACACTCGAAATGCAGTTTTCTCCACCCTTATAAACTCCTCTTGACTTATTCAACTAAATTTGAAATGAAAATGGTTTTTTGATATTGCATTTACATATTAATATATTAATAGATTCAATGTTCAAATAGTTTCACTGCGAACTATGAAAATAGCACAATTGCAATGTAAGGTAATTGTCATGTGATTAATCACTCGAAAACGCTTAATTCTCATTGTATGAGTATTTTTTCTCTTGATATACTTTTTAACAGAAAAATGCTTGCCAAGAAAACTAAGCACTAGGAACTATACAATTGTTTTGTCTCGTTAATTTATGTTGGCAGTTAGCCAGCTGAGAGCGTATATAAATTACATAACCACTTTTTAATTGCTCTCCCTTGTAAACAAATGTAACCAACAGTCCAAAATTGTTAATCATGTTTCCCCATGCCTCTTTGTTTTACATAAATTGTCCATAAATTGCTGACAATGAGAGTAGTCCTTAATTCTCAATTTTTACTATGTGGAACTTAATTTTACCAGAAAACTGCACCTAAAAATCGCAGGCCTCCTTCACCCTATATTCACTTGTAACCATGCATCAAACCCCAACCCTTCCCATAGTTGATGATGTTATTTAAATATGTTCCCTCTCTAGTGGACGAATCTTTTTTTTCTCTTTTCATTATTTGCCTACTAAACCTATTCCCTAAGTGTGTTTGAAATAGAATTGATATCAGAAACATGTTCAGAATTAGATAAGCATGACGTGTGGATTTTGCCAGTAAATGGATTACGTTGTGGAGAGTAGTTCAACTATTGGTTAGTAGTGTAAAGCGGGGATTACAAAAGCGTGTTTCGCCATGAACGGAATTGTATCCCCAAATACATGTAGGCCTACTGTACTGTATTCTGCAGTATTTTCTTAACCCTGCTCCGCCCACGCATTGGTGCATATTGCCCACATCTGACAAAAGAGCCAGGCACGGCTTGATGACCGAAAAAATGTCAGACGAGCAACCGCTGAGTAAGAAATGACAGCCCATCCCGCAGCTGTTCAATCCACTTAAGTACCACGTTTTCTTCGGATGCAGCATCGCAATGGCCAGATTTATGTACATTCGAAGAAAGGTCAGCCGAGAGGGAAGATACAGGGAAAAAATGGCCTAGCTTCGGTGCGCCAAAGGTACTTACCAGACGATACACTGCAGTGGCCATTGAATTAATTGAGCCAAGATGGCTGCCCCCGCACAATGTGGAGAGCGGAAAAAGATACGGAACATGTTCTACGAGGATATTATTTCTTTTACGTTTTCGGGATAGTTTATGTGGAGAGGAGAGAGCTTTCCAAGTAGGTCGTAATTTGACGTATAAAAATCACTGTGGCACATTTTTGCTCAGATATGGTGAATATATTTTTACGCAGCCGATAATGCACCAGTAAAAAAACCAATGTGAGGTGAGGGGGATTGTGATTGATGGCCAGGGGGATGCATGGTTTCTCTTTTATTTTCATTTTTGTAGTCTTAAGCATTGCTTAAGATCCGCTCTCGCGGGGTTTTATCGCTGCAACGAAGCGGGTTCGTAGTGTTACTAGTGTATAAGTGTTGCCAAACGATTCTGGGTGTGCTAAAACGTGAAATTAAACCTGCCGGTACGTCAGGCTGTATACTAGACAGTCTTTAAGCGTCAATTATGTTATGCATGTACATCTTCTTCCCAGAAGTGAACCATTTATCGGCACCCTTTGCGGTTTTATGAAAATACTCTCAAAATATCATTTAGGTACTTAACGGAACCACATATTCCCATACAACGAAATGATGCTTAACATCTCTATTCTACAACTTTCATAAAATGTTATTATCAAATAGGCCTATATTGCTTTCAAAAAATGACATTTAAAATATTAATCTGAACTATTTATTACCATAATCATTATAATGATAAATAGTATCGTTGTATAGCTTGACTCGATGTACAGTAGGTATTTTGTTATACTATGTATGTGTTTTTTATTTTTAATCTTACATTAGAGGCATATTTTATGTGAAATGCGCCTTTTAAGAATAACTTTTTAAACTACACCGACCCAATTATAAAGAGCTCTAGCAAGTTGAGCAGTACCTTCCGGCATCAACATTGTTTGAATTATGCTTTCAAGCTAGTCCCATGCCAGCGATATTCATTAATGCAATGCGATTCGATTTTATTCATCATTTGCCGGAAATTTCCCACGAGTGCAGTTTTAATAAATATTAGCAACTGTAACGAAGCAGAAACTCGATATTCATTTGTTTTTATTTGGAGAGCGTGGGGAGGGGCAACCACGTTTTTGTGCCCGGAAACAACTTCATGATCGAACCTGGACCAAAATATGCTGGTCGATGAAGCATCCTCAAACTTGACGAATGTATCAGTTTCGCTCGCTCACAGGCATTTTATTTCATTTTAAAAACCGTTGTAATTGGCACAGGGACCGTTGCTCCGGCGCGCATCTTTCGATAACGCTTTTCGACCCCATATAATTTCATCTAAAGGAACAATTTGCGTTTAGAATTGCACGATGTTTTTTTCCCTTACCAACGCGACGCAGGAAATTGGCACGTTGTTTGGCGCCGGTTCCGAACAAAGCCCATAGATTGGCTGACGAATGTACGCGCCATTGTTTACTCAAAGAGGCGACTGCAAGCGTGTAAATCCGTGCAAATGTAATTGAAAATTCTGGCTAATCACACTTCAATCTTTTATTATTATCGAGCGAAAAATTGATCAACGCTAGCGTTGTTAATTGTGCATTCAGAGCACCCGTGTTTTCGAGTTTTCCCGTTTTCTGATCTCCTCATGGGGTTTACGGAGTCCTTCGGGTCTTCCATGCATAAGAAGGCATTGTTACCTGTTGGAACCCACTCTTAGAACTCTTAGAACGCGCTTCCTCTTTCGTGTAATTTCAATTCTGTATTTGCGGTAAAGCTTTATGTGCTGATATGAGTGGAGAGAAGTGCCACAAATCAAGTACCTAACCAGTTATCTATTCCGGGTATCTGATTGGTTGGTTCAGGAAAAGAGACGGGGCACTACGCTATTCAGGCACTTGATTATCTACCTAACAGGCTCATATCTGATAAACTGATGGTATAAAATACATATACATGTAGTTTAAATCACAAGGTATTTTGTGACTGAATGGTATTTTAGTAGGTGTTGAGTACAAATCGCCTATTCACCATGTGCTTTTTTATTCAAGTTGAGTTTAAAAATGATATGATGACGACTGGATAATTATTTGGTTAAACACCTATTCGTTGACTAAAAAACGATCCAAAATGGAGTTTGCTTTAACTTTTAATATAAAATGAGATTAAATCATGCTGGCAATCACTGGTTACTCCAGTGCTGTGCTGGCTGCTCGATGACCACTTGTCCAGGGTTGTAGTCAAGCAAAATGATTTATGCAATTTCCTATCAGAAATGATTGTCATAACTGTGGAAGTTGCTCTTGTTTATGTTCAAGTTATAAATTACGGAATTAACGCTAGTTTTGCGATAGTTTCAATATTGATAAATGTCCCGCAAACTACCATTAGGTTGGCCAATTATGTTCTGATTACTTAATGTTAATTCATCCAATCACTAAAGTTAAATTTTATTACTGATTTTCGAGCTTGCTAACTTATGCGAGCTATTCCAAATCTGAATATTACACAATAAATCGATTTTTGGTTGCTAACTGCAAGGGTACAAGGGCCGATTAATGAGCGCAATCAGACTGCATAAACAATCATCAGGATGTAAATCAATTATGCGTTTCATTGTCATGCGTGTCGCATTTCATCAAATGGCGGAGTTTTTAATTGATCCCCTGAGACGCGCTGGTCAAGTGCTGTTTCAAGAAGAATTAAGGGTTTGAGTTCTGCCGTTTGTGAATTAAGAGAAATATTCCGCGTTTGCCTGCAGCCCTAAATCGGATGACCTGTCTATTATTCATTGAGCTAATTTTATTAATCCCTTGTGCGTCTCTTGATGTTCGCAAATTTCAATTTTGTCCATCGTATCTGGCAGGCGAGTGGGACCCCAATTTGTATCCCCAACTCAGAGTGTATTGGATTATGCTCTGGACAAATTTAGACAGCACTTAATGCAATTCATTTCAACTTTGATGTCGAATTTCTCAGGTTCGGGTGAGTTCATTCATCAATCATATAAAGTATGTGACATGGTTCAAGAATGAGCTTTAGGCGCTCAACGTTGTAACCTCGGTACACCAGGGAAGATGCAAAATTCCGCTTTAAAATTTTTATCTGATCTGTGAATTAATTTCTTGTCAGTTTTATGATTCCTAACTCCACTGCTATTGTCAGTCATCGTACTTCAGCTCATTTCCAATATGATCGGTCATTTTAACTACGCTTTTCAGAACTTACTCTTTTGTATATACAGTAATATATAACGTACAACGCGTGTATATTGCTAATTTCAGATTCAGGTGCGGTTGATATTAATAAAAATATATAACGGTCATTATTGTAAATAGACAGATTGCGACAATTGCGTGCGTTAATAGTGATCATCGTTAACATCAATGTTTGTCAAAATTTAGTGTCAGTTAATGTCTCTGAAATGCATATATTTTTGTACGTACAATGTTTATACAGTTAGGCCTACGTGTATTTTTGTCTCTGAGATGCGTATATTTTAAAGGTGTGCAAAGCGTTAATCGTGTCCAGGTAATCAAATATCTATGTTCATATTTTTAACATGAATTACATACAATGTTTGTGAAGGATATATGAACGTTTCTTTATTAACTTACGCCATTGGACGATTGCTGAACATGTGATGTTTAATTTAATTTCACGTAAGCATCTCTGCTTTAACATCAACGAGATGCTTACGTGAAATAAAATTAAACATTACATGTAGCTTACACCTTAAAGCTGAAGATAACCAATTTTGTTTGCATTTACTACTGTAACTTTGGCCATTACTTTTATCTGTCTTAAATGTAAATGCACGTTGCAGACAGCGCAGGCAAGCATGTGTGGTAAATGCATCAATATCGAGCAAATTTCTACGGAAAACTACTTAGATAAGAGAAATTTTAAATGAAACCTTCTACTTTAATTTCAGTTTATTACTTGGCTATTAGTTTGGTTTATGCCCTGGTTGCGATGTAAGACTATATTCTATTCAGTTTTAAAAACGAGTTTCTAACACAATGGATGCTTGCTAGCAGGAATAATGGGAAACTAAATAGCCTCGACTCCGGAAATTTGCCACAGTTTCTGCTAGGTGGATATTGCGCCATAATTTGAAGGAGAAAAGTGGGTGGGTTCAGCTCGTAAATGGGGCTGTTTGTCTTTTTAACAATCGTCTGTGAAGATTTTTCCAAACTTGTAAGGTTCCGTCTTAATAAATTGCCATTTCTACTTTTTCCGAAAATCTTTCGATTAGTTTGAGCATTTTTGCTGAGGAATTCCAGTTTTGTCTTAAGCTGTCTCGTTTGTTTCTTTAGATGAAACACATAATTCTTCCTATGTCAGAAAAAACGGCTTCAGATCTTTCGTCTGGGTTATTGGTTCATTATCAACTAGTCATTGGATGCATTTTGAGTCGGGCAATTGCTATTTTAGACAATGCATCGATCAAATCTGATTGAACACATGCCTTTGTATTATACCGAATGCGACCAAGCCAATTCTTAAGATCATCATTAGCAATCAAAGAAGTACTGTAATGCTAACTGTTGGATTTCAGGTATCAAGGGGCTGGTCAGTAATAAAGACCTGGGTAGCAGAACTCTTTTTCTCTCAAGAAAATATTTAAAGTCTCGGGTCGATATCTTCAAAATTGTGTGAATGCATCCTGGTAACAAGAAAGACAAACATTTCTCTTTATTGATTTACATTTGCGTGCATAGCCTGCTGCACGTCATGATTACAAAAGCAGTCATCTTCCGTGGAGTTAACTGCCATAATCGTGTTCATCACTATACATGGGAAACATACGACAACATTTTAAGTAAATGTACCGGAAACTTCGTTAGTGAGCTGGTTGGCTTCAAGATCTCACGAAATGGTCAGATCAGACACAGCTGCACCAGCGTTACACGATCTGCTATAGAATGATATTGTCATCAGTACTGATTTTCATGATCGGAGTAGTGCTCCCACTAAAGATGATCAATATATAGAATGAAATTACTTTCGTCTACCTAATTATGTTTCATAAACGCGTTTTGACACGTCTATTGGATTTCGATATTACACGGTTCACTCGTGACCCAACCATGGCTTTGCACCTAGAGCGAAAAATCCACTAGTGCAGACAGTTCAGAGAGCGAAACAGATAGGGCAGCACCTCTCAAATCAATATCAGCATAAGTTTCATTATGGTGCAATTTAAATTCCCATCGCTGGAATAAGGCTCGTTTTATTGGAAACGACTGAATATTAATTTTCTTTTCGATTCTTTCGTGCTGCTTAGTTTTTAGTTCCTCAAACATCTTTTATGGTTGCTGCGCTAGGTCTCTGAAGTTAAATGCGCTTTCAAAATTCATTAACTCACAGTGCGCATCTCTTGCCCTATAGCCTCAAGGGCGTTATTTTTTAAACATTTGCGAATGAAATTCTCGTCTGTTAGAGCATTGAACTCTGGACGAAGAAGAATTCCAAATCCAACAAGGGTTGTAGCTGGGATACAATCCCTTGGCATCGTTGTCAGATTGCCAAGCTTAGTACATGTATGGCCAGAATCAGCTTTGCATGTCAAGGTGGTCGGCAATTTCATTATTTCCTCTGTTTGTTGCTTTCATAGTAAAGTTTTTCTTAAAAAGAATTTTACAGTAGTTGTGTTGACACACAGTATACGAATGTAATATGGTCTGGCTTAAATGCGAATATCCTGCTGCGTAGTGTCTAAGTTTAACGTCATGACGATGACAGGAGAGAGTAGTCGTTATACTGGCTCTATGGTCATGTGCTTCATTCAGAATTGTTAACTTGTGAGGTATTTTAGTCTTTTAGCAGACATTGAGAAGACCTATCGTTCGTTAAACCTCTTGACTATTGCGTTTAGTTACGATAGTAATTCAGGGGCTTTTTGCTTGAGTTATCAAATTCATCTCTGCTTTGCCAGAGATACATCATTAGTGCAAACAAGATGTGCTTGAAAACTGCTCTCTGCTGAATACGTTTTGTTAAATACATTATGTCGGATAAAATAAAACGGGTAATACATTGAATGAACATATGGCTCTTTATTAAACCCTGAATCCTAACTGATTTATGAAAAAAACAATGTACAGAGGCGAGGGAAATAAGTGCGCGTTTTAGGATAAAATGAGATTTACACAAGAAAAATGTGATGAAAATTTCAAGACTAAATCCGACATTCAAAGCTTTGTATTGGCTTATACATGTATGGCCACCATGCAGACATTTTACTAACACACATTTTGCTTGAATTACCATCATGTGTTATATAAGTGCTAAATTCAGTAATAAACATGGGAAAAAAATCAAAAATAGTCTGAAACTTCTTTTTGCCCTATGCTTGGGAACCTCCGAAAATAGTCTTAAAATTTCGTTTGACTTGTCTTGATTATTTTTTTTTCTTTTAACAGTACTATTTATAAGTAATAGTTGATGACCTCAATTGCTCTTACAATCCGTTGATTAAGCATTGCTTAACTAATTGTATTCTATTAATTAAGCCTATATTTAAACGATCAGGGGTTTCGAAAGCTCATGCTCCAAACTGTGATCTTCAAGATGCATCACAATTATTCTGGCAAAGTTATACGGACAATTAACCTCTTTCTGCCCCCTAGCAGTACACCTCGTAAGCGCTCAATTAGACCAATTAAGACCCTGGCAGGTGCAATATATTTAATATTTCCCACTTGGTCGATTAAAGAAATCCCAAGAATATTGTCTCGTTATTCAACGCATTATTCCAATTGGCATGCACTTGACTGCTTTCTCGCCACTTCTCGCGTTTTCACGTTCGATACTTAAGCCGATCTTAAGGCTTTTTTACGCTCATGCGTACTCGCGATTAGGAAGTTGGCTATCCAGCCCCAAAGTCAACTCGGTTCGGCTCATTGGCTGAAATCTAAAATTAATCGATAAATAGCTGTTGCATTCAAGGCTGCTTTTTTTGGGAATTAAAGGACGGGATTATGACTGAAGTAAAAAAATCAATATAAAAATATACACGAACACCCATGTCTGCTGGGGAAACCTTGGTATGTCAACATACCAGGAAACCGAATAAATTATCGCAGTAGGGCTTCTCTAATCCGGATATCGCGTAATCCCGCAGTATTTCATTCGCTCTATCGGCTTACAAAATAGTTATTTGTATTTGCTCGTGGAAGTGTTGACTGTAAAGGTAATGTATTTCAGATATTTCGATCGTGACAACACTTGAAACCACTGACTAGTATTGAGGAGCTATGATTTATTTTTTCCCCAATTTGTGTGTGATGAAACATCTGTTTGGCTCAGTTTAAAAAATTTACGGTCTTAGTTTGTCTGCATTATTGTAGTGACAATGCTATTCGGTTTCCATGGTTACAGCTAAGTTATTGTCACTTAACTAATGGCGACAGGTCATATTTTACGTGACAGGGGACCTCCCACTGAGGACGTCCATCGAAAAAGTCCATTTTTTGAACCCTATCATCCCCCTGTATTCTCCCATTACCATTTAACAAACAAGGTCCGTTTAAAGTTACATGTACTGTATAGACTGTACTTACTTTATTTGGATAGACATTTTGTCTAGGAAAAGGAGCCGAAATCTATTTCATCCTATTTCCTTATTAAACGACATTAAATTTTGATTTTAAATATTGCTACATCACCACAAAATGAATGAATATTGCCAAATATTTACGCAAAAGCGAGTAAAATTGCATTATTTGTCTGATGCATTAGTTTAATAATGAATCTTTAAACTAAATTCTATAGGAATTTTAATTTAAATTCAACTCGATTCATCTTGATCTACATTTTTTTTAAAATTCACAACCTGCATTTTCTTAGTTGGGTAATTTTTTTAAGAAAAAATTAATGGAAAAGTGAGGAAAAATTCTTTATCCGTGAACTTTCAGAAGATTATCGCTTTTGTCGTTCCTTTACTAATAGATGTCGAAATCGAATGAATTAAAAAAAATGTTAATTTAAACCCGTTAGTACTATTTTAAGCCAAACTATTATAGAAAATCAGGTATCATTTATGATAACCCTTCTTTGGTAACAAAATGCTGTGAGGAAATGTGTTTGAAAGGTCAAAAAATGTTTATTCACTATTTCATGCGGATTAGGCCATAAACAAGATGTTGTTTTGCGAACTAAATCTGAATAGTAATACACTTACGTATTTTAGAAGGGTTATTAAAAGGTTGTAACCATGTGCCCCACATGATGTTGGGATATATCTGAAAATATATAGGACAATACGTAACGAAATATTATTCTGGTATATTAATGGGCACATTTTTAAAATACTTTGTTGCGTGTTATCTTATGCATTGTGAAATAAGTCTAAGGAACAAATTTTAAAATGATGTTTGTACATGTTTTTACTTTTGAGATATTCAAGATATTTCAAATATACATTTTTAGATGTGTAAATATCTAAGGCGTTTAATACATGTAAAACATTGCTAAACCTTGTACCTCTATTTGTGACACAAACATGTTTTGCATCATCAATCTCACACAAGAAGGACAAGGTCAAAAATTACTGTGTTTTCGGATGTCTTATTTTAACGTGCATCAAACTCGTTTCCCATCAGCTCGGAATTCTGAATCAGGCCTGTTTTCGACAATTAACTACAATGCTTAGCAATGATTTCCGTGATCTGGCATAAATTGACATTCGTGAAAAGCAATATTTCATCCCAAATTTGCTGTCATTTATAATAAAATCTAGCTGCGGATGCTTTCCGAGTGCACAGCACTCACAATAAGCACCAACCTTGTTTTTCTAATTGTCCCCTGCTTTCAATCGATGCACGGTCTCCTGGGTATTAAAGATGGAGAGTTATGCAGTTTTTCATTTCTTTAATTAAACCCAGGCTAGTGATATATTGGCAGGATCAGATTATAAGCTCGTGTAGATAGCATGTTCTGAAAGCCAATGAACAAAAACACGGGCAATCTTTTATGCATAGCGAATTTTTATGAAAATTGCTTGTCAGGAAGAGATTGCCAAGAGGTAAAACTCGTGAAGATATTTTTTCTCCCGCATTTTTAATTGATTACTTCTTTAGGCATGCTGCAGTGCCTGACGTTCCAGACGTCTTAAGTATATTTGCATGTCATAGCGCAAATAATACCCATTAAAGAGCAAATGTACGAGGCTTAGGCTTCGCCCTAATGTCTTTATACGGGCTTGCATATTGTCGATTAATTTTCACATAAAACATTAGAGCTGGCGCTGACTCTTCTACTTCAGAACTGTTTGCAGCGTACACACGTTAACTTAAGGCTGAATTAGTTATAAAACGAGCCAGCGATTAAATGTGCATGTCAAATGCACAATTTGCGTTAAACGCTTGATATTTCTACCTTTGGTTCTAAATATTGCAGTCACCATGTTTCCTTTGAGACAATTTTAGCTTTTATAACGTTAAAACAAGAAATATGGTGTAATGAAGCAATTCGGCTTTTAAACATTAACGTGGAATGGTTAAGTAATGTATACTGTATTTGAAAATTGAAAACAGGGCCATTGTATACTGACATTTGGTAAACTGGTATACTAATGGTCTAACTTAGTGATGAAATTGTTTGGAGAAAACAGTAAGACAACATACTAGACACTTTGTCACTGTATGTACAAGTAAATATTTATTTTGATTAATATTTTGAATAAGTTTCAAAAACATTGATAGTTTCATTATGATGATCTGATCTGCCGTTTTTTGTTAAAAATGCCTTTAAAGAGTTTTTATAACATTGCCAATGCATCAAACCCAAAATGCCATCGAAATAGACTAACCAATGTTCATTTGAAAATTCAATTCTAGAAATGGCCTATGTTTCATTCGCTAGTTATTATTTTATTTCAGCAAAAAATGATGTAGGGCACTTAATTGCTTGATCTTTAATGGTCTCCTGCGGTAAGATTGCAAGGAATAAAAACACTTGTATATAAAATTTTATGAAACGCAGTTATTTATAGGTAATTTAAAGTAAGGAAGTTTGGTCCTTATTCGCTTTGCCAGAATCATCATGCAATCATGTCGTTTTCATTCCTTGTAGTTTGTAATCATAGCCTGAAACCAAGAAAATGGAATTATAGAGTAAGCTTTCACTTCAACATGCTTTTCCTTATTGAATTTTGGTAGCAACGTTGGTATTTTTTGTATTCATATTTTATTTCGACAATGGCATCCACTTCCATTAAACCTTTCTGCGATTGTGTTCTTTGCTCTCAAATTTTTTTGTTGTGCTTCCTGCACTTTCACAAGACCTCGCCCCTATATCAATTTGTAGCGACGTTGGCTTTAGTCTTTCCTTATTATTAAGACGTTTTTTTCTGTTTACAGCAATCTTCTTTTATTGAGCGTTTTATCTCCATTTCATTATTAATATAAGTTGAGGGTCACTCGGGCCAAATGGCATCGAGAAAAGAACTTTTTCTTCTGAAAGCCATAACTCGAAAGGGCATTAAAATACCGTTTTAATCATATTTTACTCAGTATATTAATATGCAATGCTCTGTTAATTACTTTTCTGGTCTCCCTGGAAATACGATAAGATATGCTTCAATGCAAGTCGGCAGTGCCTCAATTTTCAAAACAAGAATAGAAAATCATAAAATGTTGGCTCTTGCCATAATGGAAATTGAAATGTTAACGAATATGGAATATGAGAAGAAAAGAAAAGATAATTCTAGTCACAAATGAGGTCATAAAGGGATCATGGTGCCATGTTTTCGGAAAGATGAATCTGTTAAATACGTGTACATGTAAATTAACAAAAAAATAATTCTATGGTCCACGAGTTAATGCAGTTTTGCATCAAAGCGTAGTTTAATAAATCAGGTACTTTCACTGTTGACAACGTACATGTACGTTCGCAATGCATTAATGACTGCAAAGCAAGTATTTTGTATTTTTAAAGTGTAAAGATTGTCAGAATGCAATACAGATCTGCACTTATTAACTAATAAGATATATACTAATCCTATACACATCTTTGGTGTTGCATATGAATCTGAACACAGATTACAATTTCTAAATTATTTATTTACAATTACAAAGCCACGATCAAAATTAAATATGTTAGCGACGTTTTTGAATAACTATTAGAAGTACATGTATACTGAACAAAAGTAAGATTACTGTATATTTCTATAATTTTAAGGGTACGTTTTACACTGTTTCCCTTTACCTTAATCCCTGTCCGCAGTATCTGTCTTGACGAGCGCAAGTGGCGACAATTGTCCTGTAAATTTCTTACTTTGTTTACATAAAACTGGCGACCTAATGCGACCAATTTCGCTAAATGTAGCTCCCGAGAGTTAATGGGCCAACCAACTCTCATTATGCGCCGTGTTTTACTCATTATTTCTTGTGTCTTAATTTCTTAAACACTTCTTAGAGAGATTTCTGATAGCACGACTGCGCGGAGGTGTCTAAAATGTTCGGTGCATTTTGTTTTCATCATCATTCTTCGCATTCTCTCTTCATTCACTCCTATTTTTTCTCTTTGATTGCTTTGTTTTCGCCAATTTTTGTTGTCATGAGAGGTCTGTACGTCAGTAACGAACCTGATAACTATCTCTGCTTTCTCCATTATGGCAACTCTTAATTGAATTTAGCTGCCTTTTAACGGCGAATGCGCCAACTCATTTTACAGGAAAGAAACGAAAAGTGCCCCAAAATGTTACTTTTCATCATCAATTTTTTTCTGCCCTTTGAAGATTTAATGCCTAAGACTGCCACTTTTTTTCTATTTTAATGTAGTCGATGTTAAGTGAGTTTTCCTTTCTATCCAATTTGTCAGACTAGTGACTTATTAAACGGATTTTCGCTTTTATTAATTTTGATCTAGTTGGTTTTGAGGAAATTAAACATTATACAGAGCGAAACATTAAATGTGTCACATGCAATATAATTAAACCAAAACATTTGATAAAAATGTGTTAGACAAATGGTGGTTAGGTATAGGAAGAAAAGTAGAATGGCATTATTTGTTTCGAATTTGGCTGTAATTTTTAAGGTAATTTTAAGGTCAACGTATTTTTTCTCAATGACAACCTAACTGTCTGAGTATAAATTATTCTACACAAAAAAAATTGTTAACATTTGTCTTAAAAAGGGTGTTACGATGCATTCTATTTTTCCAAAGAAATGTAGCAAATGTTGCATTAAGCACCACCGATAAGGATACCAACCGTACAACAAAATTACTCACACTTTTTACTTCAAATATTTCAGTTTACCAAATAGGATTTGTATTATTTCTACTAATTTTGAAATGTCTCGTTTATTTAAGGCAAATTCAATAATTTTGAACAAAAGTGTGACTCGTCCCACAAAACGGGTATTCCTATCATTGCAAACATGCATAGCTGTTTTTTTGTTCAAATTTATTGATTATTTTATTAAATGACCGAGACATTCTAACAGTATAAAGAATAATAGTGACTATAGTGGACAATTAGCAAACATGAGCAGTCAAAAAACGTTGCAGATAAATGTTGCTTATTTTTTTGTTTAATAAGAATCTGTATTCAAAAAGTTAGGTTGTCATTGACAAAAATTGCGTTGACCTTGAAATGACTGCCAAATTCAAAATAAATAATACCATTCTACATGTACTATGCCGTTCCAACCCGACCGTTTAGTCATTATGCATGTATAGTGTATACTGTACAACGCTATGATTGTTTGCTCCGTAGCTATGCATATACCTCGTATTTCACCTTTTTACAAACAAGAAAATGTAAATAGTGCTATTAACTTTAAGTGCTGCAGCTATCAAAAACGTAGTTTTTAATGAAGTTTGTTATTTAGAGCTTTGTTAATCATTACAGAATTTGCATTTTATTTCGTAAAGTTTTTTATATAATATTAAGCATTTCTCTTGAAAAAACAAATTGTTAAACCGAAGAATAAGGGCTTTCATGCACGAAATAGGCAACTTGGCTTTCTTCATTTTGCAATTTGCAATTTCCTCTAAAACCCTTTACCTTGAGAATATGTGCATGGAAGTAATTCATACAAGATTTTGCTTTCATGATTTTTATTGGTTTTTGCGGCTGTTTTTAACTTTCGTTTATGTATGGCACGGCCTTACTATTGCGGAGGAAATTTCCATATTACCATGCAAGTTATTTTGTTTGCAAAAACTGCAGCAAAAACTGAATAAGCGAACTGCATATAAGTGATTTTTCTTTCTTTTTTTTTCGTGCTATAAAAATAATTTTGTATGTAAGTCAGGAAATGGGAACATTTACTTGCATGCGAAGGCTTTATCCGATGAAGAGGGGATATGAATGACATTTACCAAAAAAGTCACATGCAGACATTGTTGGGCAGCGTGGTGTATGCTGAAGGCTGAAAAAGATTTTAAATTATTCAGCTAAGTATCGTAATTTTATTTAGGACAGAATGTGAAATGTTACGTGCATGAAGAAACGCGGATATATAAACGAAGCTTTTAGTTTCAAAGTTTTGAAAATCCAGCTTCTTCGGTAATATGTGCATCTTGCAAAACAGAAACAAATTCTTTAATTATAATTTGATATTTTTGCAAATTAAATAATTTTCTGTTATTATTAATATATATGATAATGACCAGAATACCAATATTATTTCTATCGATACGTTGCTGGTATTCAGATTAGGTAAACTTAAGTTTTTTCACAAATCGAAATTAATGTTATTTCAATATGAGGACTGTAAATAAATAGAGCAGTGTGATTCAAACACTGATGTTATTTAACACCGGTATAATAAAAGAGATAAGGTTAACTTCCCATTTTCCCAGAAAACATTTCATGAAATGCACTTGTTTTGGGAGACTCGCCAAATATGCTGTCATTATTTAATGCAGACGTGGAACACATGTGCTGAATGGTTTTCTGCGTTGTAATTTTGGTCATTTCGCATGTCTGATGCTTTCCCATTTCGACCTCGAACCAATACCGAAGGCGTATGTAGACAAACTTAATCTTTCCTGCTTTCTCTGTTTTTTTTTGTTTCAGCCTATCCGCCAAATTTTTCTGCATTGATTTCTATTTGCCAATAACCGTATTGATTTCTTCTATAAATGCGAATATAATCTCAGTTAAGGATGTGAAAAAAGTAGACGATCCTCTCTTAAATGGCGCAATTTTCCCAACAAATAAATGATGGAAGATTTCTTCCTTCCTCAGAGGTGTAAATTGCGGCGTTGTTTATGAGCAGGATGGTGTGGAATATGACAGGGCTGTGCGAGGCGCCATGCACGTCACAAGGACGAGCAATGTGCCAGATATTGCCAGAGGCTGCTTATGGAGCCCTGATCGTAAAATAAGATATTGGTTTCCGAGCTGAACCGATAGCGCATAATGTTTTTGTTTTAGATCAAGTATCTAGGAAGAAAGTTAAGGCAAAGGCTGTGATTTATGAATGGAAATGCCCGGATCCACAAATCAACCGGCAAGGAGATCGGAATTGGAAATCAAAGGACTAAGACAAATAGAGGGTAGGGAGACCAATGGAGGCGATGCATAATGAAACGTGGAGAAAAGGGAAGAAATGGAGATAAATAAATGAGAGGCGATGCAAGTTGGGCCGCTAGAAAAAAAAAATTCGAATAATAAATCATTGATTTGTATCAGCAAATTAAACGGTGACGTCGAACCGTGGCAGCTCGCCTTGGTACAATGTTTTTGCTCGGTGAAAGTGTGGGGGATTATTTACATTACGCGAAATTTATATTGATCATAAAAGATTTCCGATAACGGCGGGTTCTGGTCTCCTTTTCAATTCTCCACCTGGTCACGTTCTTATATCAACAACGTGAGCTTTAATCAAGGATTTTCAAATGATGGGGCTGATTCAAAAGAAATGGAACTGGAGCAAATAGGAACGCTTCATTCTCTTTAAATCGAATATTTTCTCACGTATATTCTGCAATTTTTGGCGTGGTTGCTTGGCATTTAATACACTTGTTGTGGTGCATGTTCGTAACGAGAAGATTTTGAAGATTATACCTATTTGTGTTCGCAAATAGCTTTCAATAATTGCAGACGAAGAAAACTTGCCTTGCTCGCCGCATCAATAACATCATGCCTATATACTTTCGTCGTAGGAAATCTCATAATTTAAATTTTGCAATTTAATTTCTCGCGTAGGCCTACATGCACTTGTCATTGCATTTATGCATACGACATGCAGGTAATGGGAATTTAGTCATTAATACGCTTGAAATTTGTAGTATTCGGGCACTCATTACATTTAGCTGCAAAGGCAAGTATTGCAGGATTTTGAATTAAAAAAACGAGGAATGTAAAAATACGGCTTCTTAGCCGATTTTCCCACATATAAACAACATGAATTTAATAATTGTTTAAAATAAATAAATTTCATATTTGAGAAAAATAGTGATTTCTTACATTTTTGTTATTTGAAGGCAAAATCTGATGAAGATTTATTGAATGGTAGACGCGTGTATGTGTAACGTACATATGTTCATTATTAAGATTTTGTAAGCGACCGTCTATCTTAATCCGATTTGTGGAGACTCTTAGCTGGGTCTCCACAAATACTTTCATATATGATACTGTTGTTTATTTTGTTCATGGAATTGATTGTCCAGGAAACTACATGTACAATATAAAAAGGCTTTTCTTAAACTTCCTATTGATCCTTTTCAATATAAAGGTTATTCAATTGGGAGGCATGCCTAAGTTTGAACTCAGTGTATGCAGTACTTGTGTTTGAAAATAGGCTACAGATATCATAAGTGGCACGCTTAAAGTTCTAGTGGAAAATGTGGGAAAAGCAAGCATACGTTTTTTAAATGGCATAACAGCATAGCTATTTTAAAAACTTAAAATTCCA
>JAQIXS010003039.1:0-19636 GCA_034700785.1 Rossiulus vilnensis
GATTGATGATAATAAAATTCTCCATCAATAACTCGATTAATTGCTAAAAGCAACGCAATTTAAAAACATGTTTTCAATAGACCATTATATGGCCTTTGTGTATTATTAATATAAACAAGCTTCTCTAGCAAAACATTTGATTTTTTAAACATCGAATATTATTTGATAATTTTATGATAATGATAAATTTGATAAAAAATGATAAATTTAATTTGTAAACCACCTGTGCAATTGATCTTTCCTGTCCCATGACTCATTCTCCATCGGGGGGCGTTGACGCCGACTATAGTCGGATTTAAAGAAGAGTATCCTGACCCTAAATCGATCAGAAATATTCAGTTTATTGATAGCGCTCTCTCTGGAAAGGATCAGGAAAGATTAAATGCACAAAGGCTCTTTCTTTCTATTGGCCCATTTGAATTCCCATTATACTCTTCATTTAATACGACTATAGGCGCGACTTTCTTTATGCGGGAATACGCGATCTGCAATCGGAATATCTTCGATTGGTTAAGGCTCAGGATACTCTTGTTTGAATCCGACCTTCCTCGTTGACGTTCCCCAACGAATGGACACTCTGTACTCGATCAGAGAGGCTCTTCAACAGGTTTCCATTGAATTGTTTGAACCGAAATCCTAATGGCTGTGACATTAATTGGTCCATGGTTATTGTCACCAAAGACTGCAAAAAGCACGAGCGTGAAACATGCTAATTCGCCTCATTTGCATAATCTTCCTCTCATTTCAACTGCAATTTGCAAACAATAAAAGGTGAGAGCGTTGCTAAGGATGAACTAAAAAGGAAGCTGAGAGTAATTTCATCCCCTTACACCCCCCCCTTGAAACGCTAAGCTGAGATCAGGGTGAGACCCTAGGATGGAAACGATCATGGACTTTATAAACTAATGAAAATCCGCATCATGAAATATTAGAAGAAGAAAAAATCATTTTGGTCGGATTCGAATCTGATCAAAAAATACAAAGAAAATTTAGAAAACAACCGAAATCTTGAACACCATTAATGACAAGAATGCCTTTTTGGAGAACACGTTTTTATGAACAATTTTATTTTATGTAAAACACGTAAAAATCATTTAGGTCGGATAAGAATCTTATTCAAAAAATGCAAAAAATATAGAAAACCACCGAAATCTTGAACACAATTAATGACAAGAACTATTTTAGTTTATGTAAAACACGTTAAAAATCATTTAGGTCGGATAAGAATCTGATCAAAAAATACAAAAAATATAGAAAACAACCGAAATCTAGAACACTATTAATGACAAAAACGTCTTTTGGCGAACACATTTTTATGATCAATTTTTTTTCATGTAAAACACGTAAAACACCATTTAGGTCGGATAAGAATCTGACGAAAAATGCAAAAAAATGTAGAAAACAATCGAAATCTTGAACACAATTAATGACAAGAACAATTTTATTTTATGTAAAACTCGTAAAAAAATCATTTTGGTCGGATAAGAATCTGACAAAAAATGCAAAAAAAATATAGAAAACAATCGAAATCTTGAACACAATTAATGACAAGAACTATTTTAGTTTATGTAAAACACGTAAAAAAATCATTTTGGTCGGATAAGAATCTGACGAAAAATGCAAAAAAATGTAGAAAACAATCGAAATCTAGAACACTATTAATGCCAAGAACAATTTCATTTTATGTAAAACTCGTAAAAAAAATAATTTAGGTCGGATAATAATCTGACAAAAAATGCAAAAAAAATATAGAAAACAATCGAAATTTTGAACACTATTAATGACAAAAACGCCTTTTGGTGAACACGTTTTTATGAACAATTTTATTTTATGTAAAACACGTTAAAAATCATTTAGGTCGGATAAGAATCTGATGAAAAATACAAAAAAACAGCACGTATTAATTAACGTGCACGCTAACTTATTAAAAATGTTTTTTTTAAACAATTACATATATATATATAAATTTCGATCAATATTTTTAACATGGGTGAACTGAGCAGGGGACCAGTGGTTCTTTTGTTTGTCCGATTATGCAAATAGACCTGTTCTGGGTTAATTTATTTTCGAAAAATGAACATTGTTTGCCAGTGTTGGCCCCCAGGGGCATGATCCCAAAATGGTCTCCGGGTCCCCCGCATCCGAGTAACCAGGGTAACGTACCCCTGCACCCCACAAACCCTAAATAGCACCATGACAACAATAAGACCATGGACTAAATCTGTCCTAATATCACCCTGACAACTGGATTGTTGGTCGACATGAAGAGCTTCTCTGCTTTTTTTAAAATTTTTGTTTCACAAATTCATTTGGATATTAAATAATGCACTTAAAACTGTTTCCTTTTTTCCCCTCCCTTTTAAAACGACCTATCTATGACCAAATGACTTTTCAAAGACTTTTAGCTGTTTTCCAAAACTATCCAAAACTATCCAATGCTAATAAAATGATCTGTTTTCAATTACATTAATGGCCTAAATTTCCCTCAATGACGTTTCAAAAACTACTGTTTGTTTTCCTAAATTATTAAATGCTTGAATTATCCTAATGATAAGCTGATTACTTTTCAAGGACATTAATGACCTAAATCACACTCAAAGACTTTTGGTTGATTGCCAAAACTATCCAATCTTTGAATCTTGCTGTGAAGCCCAATAATGCTTATAAAATTATAACTTTTCAACGACGTCCTAAATTTCACTTAAATACATTTGAAAGACAACTGTTTTTCCTAAATTTTCAAATGCATGAATCAAAAAAGTAGATCACTCTAATTCTAATTTGATTACTTTTCAAGGACATTAATGACCTAAATATGTCTCGATGCCTTTTAAAAGACTACTATTCCTTTTCCTAAATTCTAAAATGCTTAAATCAAACTGTAAATCATCCTAATGCTAATAAAGTTATGACTTTTAAATAATATTAATGACCTACATGTAAATGTCACTCAATGACTGTTTGTGGATTGCTAGTTGCTTTCCTAATTTATCAAATGTCTTATGCTAATTTGATTATTTTTCAAAGACCTTTTTTTTCTTCAAAATTATCCAAAAATAATTATAATAAAATTATGACTACTGTCTGTTTTCCCAAATTATTGAATCAAACAGTAGATCACTCTAATGCTAATTTGATTACTTTTCAAGGACATTAATGACCTAAATATGTCCCAATTCCTTTTAGAAGACTACTATTCGTTTTCCTAAATTCTCAAATGCTTAAATCAAACTGAAAATCATCCTAATGCTAATAAAGTTATCACTTTTAAATAATATTAATGACCTACATGTAAATGTCACTCAAAATTATCCAAAAATAATTATAATAAAATTATGACTACTGTCTGTTTTCCCAAATTATTGAATCAAACAGCAGATCACTCTAATTCTAATTTGATTACTTTTCAAGGACAGCAATGACCTAAATCCCACTGTTAATTTTTCGAAAAACCTTTGCATATTTTTTCCAAACAATCTAATAATTGAATCAGTTAAGAGCCGTAAATCATTTCAGTATTTAATGTAATGACTTTTAAAGGTCGCAATTGACAAATTTCACTCAAATGATTTTCAAACATTGTTTGATTACGTTCCTGAACTGTTCATTTTTCCGGAAATAAAACCTAACAAAAATCCATTTACAGATTTGGCGAAAACAAAGCTCTTTTCTGCCTTTTCGCAAATTATAAATCAATGGGCTAAAACGGGGCTCGATTTCAACGTCCGTCCGGCGATAAAACTGGACAGTGGCTAAGATGGGGGGACAATTAGCTTTTAATGCTTTTAAATTAAAAGTAACTGCAGGGCGCCTCTGATGGACGGAGAAAGAAGCCTCGTTAGGCTCTTTTTTTTGTTGAATTTTTCGCTCGGTAGGGGGCAATTTTTGACCACTTTCCAGTGCATCTTTTCCAGTGTCCAGTTAAACGCTGGACAATGGACAGTGATGACATTAGACGCTTCGTCCTAACCTAATTACCCTCTTTTGTTAAGAGGCCACTTTCACGAAATTCAAAGCCGCAAATCATCAGTGGGGCAAAAGCCATTCGCTTCACAGGTGGCGCCACCTTAGCGCTACTCTTAGTCGCCATTTTGAGAGCTTCATGGACATGTAAGTGTTAATTTCAAATTTATATGCCTGTAATTAAATAAATAAAAGTGTTTTTGCCATGCAATATCTCATTAACACGACTGTTACGTCTTCAACATGTTGTGCTAACAATTGACGTCATTTGATAGCGTTTCTTTTTTTTTTAACATTATTTAAATTACATGTATTACTTGTCGTTTTTAACAGTATTTAGTGTCAACATGACTTTGACGTCATTTCTACGAACAGGATTTCAAGATCATTTCTTGTTAACAGATTTTTAGCATTTTTTGTTAAACGTTTTGAATGTCATTTGTTGTCAAACAATTTAAAAACGTATTTGGTAAACGTTTCTGACGTAAGTCTTGCTAACAAATGTTAAATTTTTTCGTTAAACGTTTTGGGTGTCATTTGTTGTCAACGAGTATTTTGACTTCACTTTTCGTCAAACAATTTAAAAACATTTTTTTAAAAACGTTTCTGACATAAGTTTTGCTAACATTTTTTTTGTTAACAAATCTTAAAATTTGTTATTAAACGTTTTGGATGTCATTTGTTGTCAACAAGTATTTTGACTTCGGTTTTTTAAAAAACAAATTAAACATTTCTTGTTAAACGTTTTCGACGTCATTTCTTGAAAACCCATTCTTTGACATTATTTCAAGCCGATTCCGCCACAGATGGCAGCACCATGCCGCTTTCGTCGCACTCAATTTGCTCGACATTATTTCGATTTTTTTTTTCATCTATTTTTGTTGTTGTTGTTCAGCGAAGTTGAAAAAAAAAACCGCTGCTAGCAAATGATCTCGGGGTTGTTTACAAATTCAATTATTTTAGAAACAGTTTATGATTGCAACGCAAACGTAGAAGCATGTTGCTTTATATGCATATCCAATTTTTTTAATGCCCTATTTTTTTTCTTCTTATTTCCTCATGTTTATGTCATGTATAATTCTGGCAGTTAAAACCAACGATCATTCGATATGCATAAATATCTGTTTTCATTTCCAGAAAATCCATCCTTATGGAAAGTTCTTTTTTTTAATAATACCGAAGAATTTGTTTTGCTAGGTTCATTAGTTTGGTAATTATAAATGGAAAACAAGTGGTTTTTAGGGGTATTTGTTTCGATGGAATAATACGTGTTTATTCATGTTACATAAACATGTCATTACTCAATAAAATTTTACACAATCACTTGCTGAATCACTTCAGCATTCTGATTGAAAAGTTTGAATTTCACTGATAGCAAAGAAGGAAGTAAATAATTAGAATTTATGAGAACTGGGCCTTAAATAAAGATTCAAGTAAGCGTTAAATTAAAGTTTAAATAACGTTTGAGTAAACAATTTTTTTAAAATAAAAACAGCATTCATGTTTATAAATGTGTACATTTAAGGAAATGTAATACAAATTGTAAAAGGAAATGTAATACAAATTGAAGAATTATTTAGCTGCACATATCAAATTGTCTTACTTTCGTTTGTTAATTAAGTTATAAAAATGAATTTACAATTAAAAAAAAAAAAATTAAATAATTATTTAAATCACATGAGATTTAAAACACTTGTAAATCCATTTGTCTTAATTATCTGTTTTTTTTTAAATTTCTATAAGAAATAAAAAGTTGGAGTTTAATAATTTAAAATACGTCACATAGCAACACTTTGAATTTTTTTAAAATTATATACATGCATTCACATAAACCTTTACTCTACATTTTTTTCTACTTTTGACAGCCAATACGTGACGGCCAAACAGAAGACCTCACGAGGGGTCAGTGGTCAACATTTCGTATGCGGGTGGGCTGCTCTCCAATTACTCACCCTTTTTATCTTAAACGCATATTTTAGGGGGGGTTATATAAATGTGAAATTCGTTTAGAACATCAAACAAAACGCTGTGGTCCACCTTGAAAATCCCCTTATTAAGGCCAATTTCACTTGAATTTCAAATTGGAGGGGATGAAACACGAATCTCAAGATGGCCACCCCGCACGCGTCTAAGGGAATATCCCCTCTAGGGGGCCAAAGGGTGAACATGCGTCCTGGAAATCGAATTAAAATTGAATTTCCCATCGAAATAATTCGACCAAGTTACTATTTCTACGATGAACAACTAACGCCATGTACAATATCTTCATGTTTCAGACTTCAAGATGGCCGCCAAAAGTCGAGGCATCACTTTTTTTGCACGGATGCTCAATGACAGTCAATGGAACGTTTTAGGCTAGAAGTGAAGCCCAGTCGAAAAAACCCGAGCCCAGGCGCTTCTGTCGCCACCTAGAGGGTAAAACGCGAGGCCAACCAGCGCCTCCTAACGGCCAGCACACCAACTAATTCCCAAATAAGGTAAAAATTGCCCCTGGGGGCCACCAGAAATTAATATCGGTCCTTAACGAAAGAAACCGAGTTCCCATGCTGACTAATGGTTAGGATTAAGGGTTTTGTGGGGGTTGGATAAAGTTAGGGATTGGACCAGGGGGAAGGGGTGCCTCAAAGATGACCCTAAAGATCCAGAGGGAGCCATTGTTGCGGAAAATAATCCGACCAAATCCGCTTTTTGTGGGACCCATTTTTTTAATGTGGGAACTAGCACAAAATAAAAACGCGTAGGGTAAAAGCGTATGAAAATGGCTTCCCTGGGACCAAAATGGCGACTTGGAAGCCTTGTAAGACCCTAACGAACACGTCAGATTAGCTAATGGACCATCAAGTGTCCTTTCGGGGTGTTGATTAGCCGTTTTTAGGGGGACGAAATCAGTTCGGAAAATATGGGCCATTGTGCGTGCTTGCCGAAAAATCGATGTCCTGGCGGCCATCTTGTAAAATGGCCGACATATTTGTGGGTTTAGTTTGAATGGATTAATGGGTGATTAAATGCATGATCGTTATTTGGCTCGAGGATTAATGCTTTACTTTCAATTTAACTTTGGGTTTAATGTGAGATTAAATAACTACATGATCGACGATTAAATTCTCAAAGTAATCATCGATCATGTAGTTATTTAATCTCACATTAAATAACTACATGATCGATGATTACTTTGAGAATTTAATCGTCCTTTAATCGGCGATTAAGTATCGCTACGACCAGCGAACCTTCTGACCGCAAATAGCGTTTTAATCCGAGATTAAAATTGCGATTTAATCAACGACTTTTAAGGATAAAATATCACTGACACGAAAACAATTTAAAGATAAAGTACAGAATTTATCGCGATTAACTTCGTTTTAATCGGTGATTAACTCGAGCTTTAACGAACGATTTATTTCAGCTTTAATTCGCGGTTTATTAAAGTACGATTAAACTGCGATTAAATCAGACTTAACCGGGCCATCATAATACCGATTCCTTCGTGCAACTCAGGAATCTGCACCAAGATTGTTCCGACCTTCGCAATTCGGCCACCGGATGGCGCCAGGTTCGCCACCCCACTAAAACCCCCATAAGTCGGCCGGAAGTGAATGCAGCGAAACGGAAGTTGGTTTCTGCGAATCGGCGGACAGAGGGCGCTCGCCTGGCGTCGAATTCGCTCTTCTAACCCGCTTAACCTGTCCGCCAGAGGGAGCGATAGCAGACGTCCACGCCCGCTAGGTGTCGCTCGAAACCCCAAGTCGAAACAAAGACGAGATTCGTAATCTGGACGAATTGAAGTAAGTCGACGTAAAGCCGGGCTTAAGTCATCCATTAGAAAATAATCTCGACCAGGGCCTGGGTCTTTTTATCTTATTCTCACCCAAATAAGCAAATGCACCTAGACGACCCTAGAGATTGCCTAATTGAATTAGCATCCCAGGGGTCGCCACCCAACACCCAGTGCCCCTAAAAAGCAACAATGAAACGTGAAAACAATAACCCTTGGATCAAACTCGGACACCTGCTGGCCTAATCTTAATCCTAATCTGATTAAGGATTTTGAAAAGCATCCCCCAAATTCAGATTTATTGGCGAACAAAATGGCGTGGTTGGTTGGTTTGGTTGTGGGGTTTGATATTAGGACCCAAAATGGCACCCAGACAACGAAATGGCGTCGCTAAGTCTGTTTCGCCATTGTCCTTGAACAATGGGTTCGTAGGGGGCGCTGCGAAAGTCAAGCCGCCACTTTATACAAGTTCAAATTTGGGATTAATTTAGATTTAATCATACATTAGTTTTAATTCAATAGCTGTGACACATATGTTCAAAGACTGTGAGAAATTTCAAATTTTTAAAATTTTCAATTTATACACGTTACAATCTTGAAAATTAGAAGGATTTTTGTATTTATTTCGTGTTATAGTTTTGGTAATATTACATTTTTAAAATTTTAATTTGTGTTACGAGTTTTAAATATTTTTATGAGAATTCGAAAAAAAATATTTTAGTACATATAATATATGTATATTTTTAAAACAATAATCAAATATCATTGCTGACACAATCACAGACATTTCAATATATAGATTTTGTGTAAGTATATATACTTACACACAAAATTTACACAAAATCTATATTTTGAAATGTCGGTGTCATTGTCAGCAATGATATTTGATTATTGTTTAAAAAATATATTATATATAATAAAATATTTTTCATATTAAAAATACTGTATATATATAGCATTTGTAATTTTGTAAAACAATAATTTAAATATTTATACGCTTTTGGAGGATAAACACGACGAGGTTTAAATTTGAACATACTGCACACAGTACAGGGATTTCTACAAAAAAATTTTTTAAAAATTAATCAATATCTACATGTACATGTATCAATATACTATTTTATTTCGAGATTCATTTGAGTGTACAGGGTGTTCCCTGTGAGTTGTCTTTTTTTGTGTGCAAAACTATTCATAAAATCTCGTTTAACAAACATCCACATGAGTTTTGTGTAACGATCAATTTAAGAACATTTCTTTATAAACCATAATTAATCCGCCTTATTTTATAGTTTGGCAGGAAGTGCCAAACGTTATTTTATTTCGACGAAAACGAATTCCTCACAAATTATACAGTATCTTTTTTAAAATATAATAACAATAATTTCTGCGAAGAAAAACAAATTACTCAGTTTTTGTTTATCTAAAATTCGAACAGTTTATTATAAGGCGAACGTTTCGATTTTGTTTTTTTCCATGACTGTCATTAAATTTGGGAAAATTTCACGGAGAGGGTGAACGAAATAATAATAATAATAATAATAATAAATAAATAAAAGTTTGTTTAGATAGCCCCTCTCGCCCTTTGGTCAGTCTCACCTGTAGGCCTATTTATTATTCCTCCAAAAACGATATGCGTGCTTTATAGATAGCGGATGACGTATAATAAACGTCAAATTTTACGGATTTATTACCCGGATTATATATTTAATGGCGTTTCGCTTTTATCACGAAATGAGGTGAAAATATCAGAGGCATTTTATTACTTACTAAAAATGTTATTTTTTGGATGAATTGCACGCTAATGCCCTTGGTGAAAAGGTCACTGCATGGGGCACAATAATCACTTTTTGGACAATTTATCGGAGCATAAATATTAGAACGATGATATTACTTAGCATGGTATAATCCCTATACCATTACAGGTGTCCGTAAGATTAAGCCTGACCCAGAAAATTTCACATTTTTACATCGAGTAAGAAGATTATTTGTAAAAGGATTTTAAGCAACCCTCAAAATGTTTTTACAAATAAATCACGTCTTAATATCACAAATTTTTTGCTAAAAATATTTACGTTAATTGCTAAATTTATTTGTTTTAGTGGAGAATTTCAATAATTGCTTATAAATCGAGTAAGATTATTTATAAAAGAATTGTAAGCAACCCTCAAAATGTTTTTTAATTAAATCACGTCCAAATATCACAATTTTTTTGTTAAAAATACTTACGTTATTTGCTAAATTTTTTTTTTTTCAAAGTGGAGAATTTCAATAATTGCTTATAAATCGAGTAAGATTATTTATAAAAGAGCTGTAAGCCACCCTTAAAAAGTTTTTACAATTAAATCACGTCCGAATATCACAATTTTTTTTGCTAAAAATACTTACGTTAATTGCTAAATTTATTTATTTTTAAAGTGAATAATTTCAATAATTGCTTATAAATCTAGTAAGATTATTTCTAAAAGAATTGTAAGCAACCCTCAAAATGTTTTTACAATTAAATCACGCCCAAATATCACAATTTTTTTGCTAAAAATACTTACGTTATTTGCTAAATTTATTTTTTTTTAAAGTGAAGAATTTCAATAATTGCTTATAAATCTAGTTAGATGATTAATAAAAGATTTGCAAAATGTTTTGAAATAAATCACACGTAGCTGCCATTTTGTTTTTAGGAATTAATTTTTTCACATTTTTGCTTAAAAATACTTATATTATAACTGCTGATTTTTGTTTAAGGTATTGAATTGAAATAACGAGTACATTTCGCTTGCAGGTCTAGTTAAGATTAATCCTAAAAAATGTAAACCTCCACAAAAATGTTTTCAAATAAATCACATCGAGCTGCCATTTTTTTTTTTTGGCGTAAATTTCGCACGAAATGGCGTCGTTTTTGGAGGTTACTAAATTATAAGTTGGAGGTAAAATATTTTGGAGTAACTCCTCGCACGGGTCGCCCCCATAAATAATCCCCAAAATCAAAGAGGAACCGGTATTTTTCAGAACTTACCACCCGGTAATTTTGTTTAACCTTAAGTACACCCTCGTCGGGTATTTTCATGATATATTACCTAATATTTTTTTTGTTCCACTATAGAATTAATATTAAAAAAAAAAACAGTTCACTTTTTTTTTTTTTTTAAAAAGGCTAGAATAGTTTCCTTATCCTATCGTGTCAGGAATAGCGCAAATTAGGACTAAAGAGTAGATTAAAGTTTAATCAAGTTCGAATAATTAGTAGTTAATTTAAAAAATACACCAAACTAAGCCCAACAACAATATTCTGGTACTGTCGTACTCTGGTACATAAAATATAAAAGAGAATACTATAGATCGAAAAATGCACTAAACGAATTTTTAATAGTGTACTAAAAACTGATTAAGAATATAAAATTATAGGTACTGTCGTACTCTGGAACATAAAATATAAAAGAAATGGAAAGGATCGAAAAATGTACTAAACGAATTTTTAATAGCATACTAAAAACTGCTTAAAAATATAAAATTATAGAAATTATAGGTACTATCGTACTCTGGAACATAAAATATAAAAGAAATGGAAAGGATCGAAAAATGTACCAAACGAATTTTTAATAGAATACTAAAGCTGCTTAAAAATATAAAATTATAGAAATTATAGGTACTATCGTACTCTGGTACATAAAATATAAAAAAGAATACTATAGATCAAAAAATACACTAAACGAATTTCTAATAGTACACTAAAAACTGCTTAAAAATATAAAACTACAGAAATATTCTAAAACAGTGTATGAAAGTCATGAACCGTTCCAAACAAAATATATACAAAATACACTAAATAAACAGCAAAATGTGCACTAGATAACGTTCTATGTTGTACCACAATAAACATACGGTTTGAAAATGTAAAAAAATATAGAGTAGCAAAACGATGCATTGTTCTAAAGCCAAAACAGCACAAAGATAAATATTGAAAAATTTTTCCAGAAAGTTCTAAATTTTCTAAAAGTTCTAAGGCTTTTCATTTACCACCTGCATGTGATTTATGCCTGAACGCACACAATTCTATCGACAATGACCACTGACCACCCCGCGTTCCCAGGGAAATTTCCTTGGCCCCGCCCCCGCGTACAGAGTGTCCCATAAATCAGCGCCACAGTAGAACGATTTCCCACAATTTTCCCATGGCATTAAAACAACAATGGAAGTCGTGCAGCGCCCCCTACAACGCGCCATCCCCATTCTCCCACCAAACGTGAATTGCATTTTCTCATATCCACCCTATAAAATTTGGGCAAATATTTTTCCATTAGTCGAGTGTTCCACGATGATAACCAATGTTTTTCTTTGGACCGTCGCTAATTAGGCCCAAGTTGTTCCGGCCGTCGTAATGAGAAACGATTCAGGGGATGGACTAAGGGGAGGGTGAGGGGGGTGAAGGGTTATTTCCTACCGAATGTAAAAGCCTCGACATTATTATTATTATTATGATAAGGTCGAGAGGCCCTAGGGGGCGCCCCTCCATTAATTGTTAGAGGTTTCCGTATTTCGTTCCGCTAGATGGCGCTGCAATTGTTTCAAAAAAATTTCAACTACTTTTCCGTATACGTTCGGTATATTTTGCGAAAATAGCAATAACGTCGAGTACTTTAGTACGAGCTTTTTGTTTTCCTTTGTTGATTTCTTCGTCTAGTACTTTAGTACAAGATTTATTTTCCTTGTTGATTTCTCCATGAAGTACTTTAGTAAGAGATCTCGTACATTTTCACGTCTCTTTCTAGTACAATAGTACGAGACTTCCACGTCATCAGGTCTTTTTCTAGTACAATAGTACGAGACTTCCACGTCATCAGGTCTCTTTCTAGTACAATAGTACGATATTTTCCACGTCATCAGGTCTTTTTCTAGTACAATAGTACGAGACTTCTACATCATCAGGTCTTTTTCTAGTACAATAGTACGATATTTTCCACGTCATCAGGTCTTTTTCTAGTACAATAGTACGAGATTTTTCACGCTATAAGATATTTTTTATACTACAATAGTACGAGACTTCCACGTCATCAGATATTTTTCTAGTACAATAGTACGAGATTTTTTACGTTTTATCGATTTCACTTAGAACTTGTCTACGTGTGTTTGTATTTAAAATTACAAAAATTATATTAAATCACTTCATACTTGAGCACATTCCTTGAAGATCACATCCACATTTAAGTGCATTGTTCCATGCGGATGGCACTGTACAGGGTGCGTCAAGAGGATAATACAGACGACCTTCTTTGATTTCATTTCACACAAAAAAAAGGCACCCCCATGTCACGACCCCAGTTCCTACGAGGGGCACCGTTTAAAACCCCAAATGGTCCTTAACGAATCCCTGACTCAGCAAGACTTGATAAGGGTAGAATGCGAAGAGTCATTGTTCCGCTGACCAATGGCGAGCGATATTTAATGGGTGAAATTGACCCTTGATTGACGACAAGATTAATTTCTGTCCAATTTGGTGAAAGGCGATGGTATTTAGCAGTGAGGTTATTATTGGAGTTAATTTATTTTTCTGAAACCTGATAGGCAATTAGTTCTCAGCGAAATATCCACGGTATCAACTTTTAAGATTAATTGTCTCCAACAATAATTGGCAATATGTGTGCATTGCTTGTTATGGACAATGAAACAGGGCTTCGAATTACAGGGTGTCTACGAAGGCACGATTTAGGTTTTCAAACATTTTAAAAATGGAATTACATCCGAACTAATTGATTTCGAAAATGGAAAATTATCAATGTTGTAAAATAAATCTGACAGTGTATGCAGATCTGTTTAGAAACTGTTTAGGAAAATGTTTAAAAATACAGGGTGTCCAGAAAATCACACTGGTTTTTTTAAAATCTAAAATATGGAAACAACGTTGACCTTAAATTAATTTCGAAATTAAAAATTTATTGTTGTAAAATAAATCTGACAGTGTATGCAAAGCTTGGATTTCTTTTTTAAACACACTGTATAGAAACTGTTTAGGAGGATGTTTAAAAATATAGGGTGTCCAGAAAATCACACTGGTTTTTTAAAATCTAAAATATGGAAACAACGTTGACCTTAAATTAATTTCGAAATTAAAAATTCATTGTTTAAAACGTAGGGTACCATTAATTTTCACTAAATTACGAATTATGAAATTATGACTATTTTAAGGACACCCTGTATATTAGGGCGTCCATAAAAGCACTATCTAGTTTTTAAACTTAAAACATGGTAACAGAATTTACCTTAACTTATCTTGAAATTTACAATCCGTTGTTGTAGAATTAATCTTACGATGTATTGATCTCGGGCATATTTTTAAATATTTGGAAAATATATTTTTTATTTAAAATAATTTTAAAATACAGGGTGTTCCATAAAGTGACTTTCTAGTTTTTGACATCGATTCATTATGAAATTTAAAATTAATCCGTTATGTTTTAAAATGCACAGAAAGCATATTTTAGCAGAATAATTTCCGCATAATGGTGTCTATAAAACTTCAATGTCGATTTAAACTTCAGACATAAATCCGAAATGATTTCAAAATACTGTAGCCCTTTTAAAAAATCTGAGTGTTTTGATAAATGAAATTCTCATAAATTTCACTGGGGATCGGCGAGACTGCAACGTGAGACGATGAGAAACAAAGAGCTAAGAGATTATCAAAATGGATAAATTCCTCTTTTGTGTAAATATTATATTTCAAATATAAGAGCAACTGCATTATGGAACGGCGTTTTATACGCTACTAGCGGCTCAGAGAGCTTATAAAATTTACCATTAAAACAGCAAGTTGTCAGAATTAATAACGATGAAGGCCCTGGGGGGAAATTTTTCTCCAAAAATATATAAGACATTATATACATCGGGAAAAGCCATAAATGTATTGTCTTATACAGTGTATATAATAACAATGGAAAAATGATCCTATCGTTGATGTCGTTTCATTGCGCTAGGGGGCGCTGCGTGGATGTACGTCGACGTTAGGGGATTCTAATGGAATTATTGGAAATAAGAAATTTGAGATATTTTTCCGGAATATTTGCTTGGAAATTTCGAAGAATTTCGAACAAAATTGTCAAGAAAATTATAAACTTGTACAAGAAAGAGTAAATATTTTACGTAATTTCTGAATTTTTTTTAAAAAAAAATATTTGTTAAAGAATAAATTTTTCGGGAATATTTGCTTGGAAATTTCGAATAATTGCGAACAAAATTGTCAAGAAAATTATAAACTTGTACAAGAAAAAGTAAATATTTTACGTAATTTCTGAATTTTTTTTAAAAAAAATATTTGTTTAAGAATAAATTTTTCGGGAATATTTGCTTGGAAATTTCGAAGAATTTCGACCAAAAGTTTCAAGAAAATTATTAACTTGTAGGCCTACAAGAAAGAGTAAATATTTAACGTAATTTCTGAAATTTAAAAAAAAAATATTTGTTAAACTGGTACATGCGAGAAGTTGTTTAAGAAAATTCGGGAAATGTTCAGAGTTATTTGTGGAAACCACTATAAAATATCCGGATAATTCGAAATGCATAACTACTTAGAGCAAATACGTTTACAAAAACATTTTATTGCTATAAGTAAATTTGAGAAACAGAAGGGAAGTGTTAGGAATCAATAAATATAAAAAAATTATACAAATTTCTAGAATATATGCATAACTTGAATTGATAAAGACGAAATTTTGCGAAATTACGCGAAAATTTTTAAAAAGTATTAGAAAAATATGGTAAAACTAAACACAAATATTAGCAAAAAATACGCAAGTTTCAGAAACACACAAAATAAATACGTTAAAAATTTTTTTAAAACAATATATAGGGAAATAATATCATAGATATAAAAATATTTGCGAAAAGATGCGTAAATATATAAAGAACAATTGGAGTAACCTCGTACAGGGTGTCCATAAATTTTAATCGAATATTCAACCGAGGATTTTCGGTCCGCCCTGCACAGCACCGACGGTGCTGCCCCCTGCGTGTAATCTCCTACATAAATTGAATTTGGCGAAATTTCTCTTTCTCGATCGTAATAATCCACGTTTGCCAGGATTTATTTCTTCGACATGATAAATTACTTTCTTATTTCTCTCTTTTCTAGACAATTGCCAATAAGAGAATCAATTTCTGACTGGATTCGTAATTGGCCTAAGAAACGCCGCCATCTTGTAACGATTTTCTCTTTCTCTTCTTGAGTGGACCCTGAAAATCAATTTTGGTGTTTTGAACGTATGGAAGCAGGGAAAATTTCCAGCAATTGGCCGAAATGAAGACATTTTGCGAATTAGGACACTTTGGAAATCCATCAGCAAAACGGAAAATCCAATTCGGTTTTAAATTTCGTTTCGATACATTTTTTAAATGAGAAATTTATGAGGATTTCCAGGTGTAGTAAACGTATATTCTAACAGTTTTATAAGACAATAGAAGTTGGGATACAAGCGGTTGTAATGCAATACATCCAGTGGAATATCCTGTCTCAAAATTTTAACAAATTTATAGCAAAAAAAAAATCAACGCAATTTCTAAGGATTTCCAGACTTGAAAATATATTTTAAATAGGTAAAAATTCGACAATTTTATACCAGCCTATACGAACTTACAGCTCAAGGAATGTATTTTTTTCTGAACAGGTGTGTGGACACCCTGTAAAACGTTTTTAAATTTTAAGCCATTTGCAAAAAATTAATAAATAAATTAAAATACTTCAGTATAAAATGAGCATACATGCACTGAAAGAAACTGCTTTCCTTTTAAAGAAAAAAAAATGAACTGAATTTGTAAACACCCTTTAAAAGTTTTTAAATTTTGAATGATTTGGAAAAAAAGGCTAATTTTTCAAGGACCATTAATGACTTAGTATCTCAAATAATTAAGAAATTAATATTACAATACCTAGTGAATTTTGAAAGAAACTGTCTGTCTATATCCTTTTTAAAAAAAGTTTTAAACAAACTTTTAAAACATTTTGAAATTTCAGATAATTTCGCAAATTATCTAAATGCAATTTTTTTTAAAAAAATCAGCGAGACTTGAGCGAGAAAAAAATTTCAAAAAAAAAAAACTTTCCTTGAGCTGTAAGTTCATATAGGCTGGTATAATATTGTCTAATTTTTATCTATTTAAAATTATTTTTAATTTTCAATGATTTGGAAAAAAAGGCTATTTTTTCAAGGACCATTAATGACTTAGTATCTCAAATAATTAAGGAATTAATATTACGAGACCTTGTGAATTTTGAAAGATACTGTCTATATTCTTAAAAAAAAGTTTTAAACAAACTTTTAAAACACTTTTTTAAAATTTTCAATGATTTGGAAAAAAAGGCTAATTTTCCAATGACCATTAATGACTTCGTTTCTCAAATAATTAAGGAATTAATATTACGAGACCTTGTGAATTTTGAAAGAAATGCATAGCATTTTGAAATTTCAGATAATTTCGCAAATTATCTGAATGCAATTTTTTTTTAAATCAGCGAGACTTAACGGGGCCTTTAACTTTAACGGTCGATGGAGCAAAGGCAATTAATCTCGATTTCCTCTAGCAAACTCGTTTTATTAATTAAAATTATTATTAGGTTTTCAGGAGCCGTTAGCCGTGATTTCCTGTGAAAAGAGATAAATGAAAACTCCCCAGGAAACCCGTGTGTCCATTCGTCAGAGCCTCTTATCCTCGCCGGACAGTCGACTGACCAACACATTTGCATAGCCGCGCAATGAATCCTGGGGGAATCATTCGTCAAGGCGAGAATGGCTTCTCCAGAGAGAATTAACGCTGGACTAATTATACAGGAGGCCAGTGGTGTTAAAATCTAAACGTTATACATAATGGATACAAAAATCCCAAAGCGCATTTCGACAATTTCAGCGAAAAAGGGGTTTTAATTGCGAGCCTCTAACAACTCTAACAAATGGACATGATATATGCGTGCATTTTTTAAAAATATTTGTAACGAATTTTCATCAACGAGTTTAGGTTTTGGCTTGAATTATTGGCATATTTCGTAAGGGGTTACGGGACACGCTGGTAGAATCGCACTAACAGAAGTCTAGAAGTGATGCCTGTGATATCACCAGGCATTCTGATATCAGTAGTCCAAAAAACCACTATAATAGTTATTTTTAAAGCACAGCAATATCAGTAGTCCCAAAAAACCAGTATAATAGTGATATTACAAGGCAAACCAATATCAGTAGTCCCTAAACCAGTATAATAGTGATATCACCAGGCATTCTGATATCAGTAGTCCAAAAAACCACTATAATAGTGATATTACAAGGCAAACCAATATCAGTAGTCCCAAAAACAGTATAATAATGATATCACCAGGCATTCTGATATCAGTAGTCCAAAAAACCAGTATAATAGTGATATCATCAGACATACCGATATCAGTAGTCCCAAAAAAACAGTATAATAGTGATATCATCAGGCATACCGATATCAGTAGTCCAAAAAACCAGTATAATAGTGATATCACCAAGCTTAATGATGACAACCAGTTCAGACAATATACACCTATGCGGTTTACTTACACATAGTGTCTGGCACTTAATACCTTATGGTTTAGCACTCTTAAATGCTGATTTCGACTGCGATAGAAAATTCAGCAGCTGCTAATTTAGCGAGAGCATATTCAAATATGCAATGTCGCAGGGAACGAGCGCCCCCTAGGAGCTTCATCTCGAGGGAGTCCTAAGGCAATAATGACTGATTGTTCCCATGGATCGTGTGGAGGAATCAACGACAGGAACCGAATTTAATTTGTTAATATCATCGTTCGACCAATTAAGTCCCAGATATAATTATGCCCTGCAGGATGATCATCGCATTGGGCTTTTGCAAAAGGTCGCCACCAGAAGCGCCGTTGCGCACCTCGTGTTCTTGAATGCAAAAAATACAATTTTGTATATACAATAATTTTATTCAGAAAGTAGACATCAAATTTCAAATCGCAATAGCTCGTTTTGTACAAAAACAACTGTTCTTTGAAATGTGTCTAATTTGTCTAAAATTCCTTATCAATTTTTGCCAATAAACCATTTGCATTTTTATGGGACATCTGCGATATGGTTTTTAAAAACTGGGATAACCCTTATAACTTTAATTGGGTTTAGGAATTTTTACGTATTGGAAACTAAAGAAAGAATTGTGTTTAATTTTGCTTTTTTTGTTGTTTTACAATTTAAGAGGACCTTAAAATACGTGTTATAATTGGTATTATTATTTGTATCGTATAGAATTGATCGTCCACTAGGTTCTGAATTACTTTTATGAAATAAAAATACAGTGATAATTTTATAAATAGTAATAACATAGTGAAAAACAAACTTTTTTCCGTAAAACAGCTCGTTCATGTTTCGCTCTTCTTCTTGTTTTATTTATTTACTTATTTTTTAATTCGGTTTAATAAAGTTAACAAGTTTTGTTTTAATGAAAAAAATATCACTTCATATTTAACGAAGTTTGAAAATCAAGACTAAAATTTAACATTGTTTTTCATTGAAAAATAACCACTGACTTATTCATCAGAATGGAAATTGTTGGGAATTTTGAGGTGGGTGTTGGAGGAGGAGATGTTGGCAGCCCCAAACATCAATTAACACGGATTAATTTGTCAGAAAAATCGATTTTGGGCCAAAGAGAAATTGACAAAATTCTGACATTGAGAAACATTAACGATAAAATCTATAAAATCCGTCAGCTTTTCCAGATGGAATTTAATGTGGTTTTCATGCCTTGGAATTCAGTCAATTAATAATCGATATTTCCACCACCCCACCAATTTTCGTATCAAAATATTTGTATCACACCGAGAAGCTAATTTAGGTGATGCGTCTTAGGGGGGGGGGGGCGAAGGGGCCCCCCCGTTTAAAAATT
>JAQIXS010003040.1:0-19632 GCA_034700785.1 Rossiulus vilnensis
TGTTTCTTTTTCTTGACCGAAAATTTATCGTAGGAATCGTTCTGAATGAGGAATTTTGCTGCTATTTCGATAATTTTTATTTCCCATCATTATCATTTTTTTAATAGTTATTACTATTATTTGGGAGGGTGAAGAATGTCCAAATAGCATAATCGACAATACTTGTTTTCTCACTATTAAAATTTGAAAGTGATACTGGGTGAAAATGATTGCAAATACGGTAAAACCTATACAGTTGACACCCCCAAAGTTGGACAGTTTTTCCATGCACCATCTAGGCACAAATGCAAAATAAATTTATTTCAAAATGCATTCGAATTAAGGCATGCATTTTAAAATTATTACATTGCCAGAAGCATTTTAAAATTTTGATATTACTAGATGCATTATAAAATGAACTTTCTGTAGTCAAATTTTAGTTTTCATGTTAAAATTACATTTTCTTAAATATATTTCAATAATTTGGCTGCTGACATCCTTAACCTTCCCATCTCCCAACTTACGATTTTAAAAAAACTGTCTTTGCAATTCATCGGCGTTGTTTACTGTTAACGTGAATGTTTCCGTACTTTCACTAAGAAATGAACCTGAAATTTGTCAACAGCATTCGAAAAGTGGATAAAAAACTGGAAAATAAAACAAAATCCAGTATTCAGCAACAAAGAAAAATTGAGAAAAACACCTTTCCTGGGGCAATGATCTCAATTTCTACGAGGTTTTAGCTATTTTTAGTACCGTCAGTGAAGCTGAGCACCTTTACAGAGAAAGTAAGACAAAGATCCAACATGAATTAATCAGCTGTTAACTAACAGCTAATGTCGACAAACATCTCTCCGTCCTCGAAATTTCGTCAAATTAAAATGAATAGTTCTCACCCTCTGGGTCAATTTTGAAATACACTCATACCTCATTTCGGCCTAGATAGGTTCGGAAATAGTTGGCTGTAAAGCAAAATGCCGTATAATGAAACATGTTTCTACATACAAACCTACATAAAGTAGGCCTACATAGGATTCGTTCCAAGTCTTATTTTTTTTTAAACTGAAAAACATTTAAGTTGCTGGTTTGAAATGTATAAACTTAAATTTTACTTAATTTCGAAAAAATATTCCATTAGTTTTTAAAAAAATCATAAAAATATTGAAAAATAAAACTGCTCGTAATTATTTTTAAATAGTGTGATTAAATAGTGTGAAGATCTAAATCACTTCAACCAAGCAGATAAATTATCAATTTTGATTAGCTCTTCTCCAAGAGACAAGATGTCCAGGGTTACCCCCATTAAAAAGTGTGAAAAAAAGAGGATGACCATTGGAGATTCTGGTGACCTAAATGCTTCCATACGCCTCAAAGACCCATGCATTTTCACGAATTTGTGATACAAAATATCAAAATTCACTATTTTTGGCTGTTACAACTTGTATAATAAAACAGGCCGCAAAATGAAAACACGAACCCAAAACAAAACGGCCGTTATAACGAACGAAAGTTGTTGGAGGCTATCATTAAATCAATCAGTTTTAGGAACGGGGCGCCCTCTGCATCCCACATTGCGCGACACTGACCAGCGTCCACTCCCCAAAACAGGCCTCACGACATAAAAGCAATTAGGCGACACAATTCGCTATTATTGTCCATCCTTTGGCTGCGCAAGCCGCGAAAGAGCAAAGCGATTTTGAAGCCGAAATAGCTCCCAGACTGACCAGTGGTCAGGGCGCCTTGGCAATAGCAAAAACCTTCATAGATTTCGTTTCCACAATTAAGAAGATTCAATTTGTTCTCTGCTGTTGGATCCACTCAAATCAAAGTGAAATCAAAGGCAATTGAGACGTCCGAGTGGTCAAGCCACGGTCCACTCTAATCCCCATCGTCATTATAGCTGGTCACACTGGATATGAGCGTGGACTAAAGTCAATGGCCATCTTTAAGGCTGTTTATCTGGCCAGAACAAAGAGGCGAAATTCGAGGTATACGATGATTACAATTTCACACCAAAAAAAAAAACCTTTTTCAAATTAAGTCCGAAGCACCTTGGAACTACTTTCAACTCGGACAAATCACCGACATCTAAACTGGCAAATAGACAATTTCAAACCATATAAGTACTACGATAAAACTGGTAATCCGAAGCATTTTGAGGACTAGGACACGAGTGTGTGTGTGCGTTATAATAAAACAAAGGGTGTATTAGAAATTTAGGATAGTGAACACAGCATTGTAATAATATAGCTACGACTTTCTGCAAAAATATTAGCATAGCTTACAGTAACAGCTGCAGGTGTGTTTATACGAAATTGTTTAATGATGAGAAGTTTAAGATGAGAAATAAACGAAATGTGGGCCATAAACTCGGCAGATAACCTTAAGAAAGCTCGAATTAGCAATATATTTACCGTCATTTCATTTTATTTTTACTTACAATATCTTAAAATAGGTCGTAAAATGAAGTAAATAAAATATCAATAATATGGTGTGCAAGAGCTTTTTAAAATCTTTTACTAACTTATCAGAATAAAGTTTAGAAAAATTTTCAATTTCCGATCACTACACAATGCGTATTTAGCAAGCATTCTTATTTAAAATGGTGATCAGTAAAAGGTTTAACATGTTTGAAAATAATATTCGAAATATAAATTTAATAAAAATACATTAAATGGCTATATTTTGGAGTAATTAATAATTGAACGTGTTTTGACATAATTTTTAAGTTTTAAATTTAATAAAATACGATATGTTTTGCTTGAGGTTTTAATTCATTTTTAACCTTAAGATGCATCGAGCTATCGCACTGCGTATTTTTTAATTCGTGTTAATTATTTTAATCTAACAATCGTGTTCCGGTGCTACATCATGGGCCACTGTTGGCGATTAATGCGTCGTGAGCCTCAAATGAATTTCGCGGATTAAGCAAACATCGTTTTCATAATTAACAGAATGTTTCCGAAAACCATACTGTGAAAGGGATGAACTAGTAAGGCTGCAACAATCAGACAAATATAACTGAAAGAACAATTAAAAATCAATATCTTGACAAAGATGTTAAGACGAGCGTGATCTTCATTACCGAACAGAAATGGATTCTATTAGCAGAAATCATTGGGACCAGGTATTTACAGGTAGTTTGCAAATTATAAAAAAAATCGCAGACCTAGGGGAGAACCACTTCTACACGGGGAAATAATTAAAAAAGGATGCGCAGAAGGGTTCTGTTGTAGTATTCAAATTTCACCAGCTTATATTTTTTTAAAAATGTTTTTGAGGTTTTCATGTGCTGTAAGAGCGGGCTTTCAGGACAAAAAATGACTCAAGTTTGATGGAGAGAATAAGATATAAAAGTCGTGAACTCCAAAAACAGGTGTTTCCCTGCAATGGTAATTTTCAAGTTTATTAAAACGTTTTTATTAAAATTACGTAAATTGGAAACTACCAGTTAGTTTTTAACAGGTGGTTTTCAAATTATAAAACATATCGCAGGTCCTAGTGGATAACCACTTCTACTCGGTAGTTTCCAATTTATTTTTTTAAAATAAAATTTTGCATAAACTTGAAAATTAACATTGCAGGAAAACACCTGTTTTTGGAGCTCACAACATTTATATATTATTCTCTCCATCAAACGTAAGTCATTTTTTGTCCTGAAGTCCCAGAAACTGATGAAATGTGAATACTGCAAGAGAACCCTTCCGCTAGTCTGTTTTTATTTGCTAAAACCTTTATTAAAAAAATAAATAAAAACAGACTAACGGAAGGGTTCTCTTGCAGTATTCAAATTTCACCAGTTTATATATTTTTTAAATTGTGTTTGAGCTTTTACTGTGCTGTAAGAGTGGTTTTTCAGGACAAAAACAATTACTTCAGGTTGGGTAGAGAGACAATTACAATAAAAAGTTGAGAGGAACGATATCGAAGCATTTAAAAAATAAATAATAACAGACCAGCGGAAGGGTTCTCTCGCAGTGTTCAAATTTCATCAGATTATATATTTTTTTTAAATGTGTCGAAAAAAATACTTCGAGTTATCGTTCCTCTCCCCGTTTTTTTTTTTTTTTTTTTTTCATTAAAAACGTCATCGGATGAAATTTCGGATGACCGGGTTTTTCGGTAATGGCGAAAAGCGACGCAATAATTCAAGCATAACGGGAAAAGCCGGCGCTCTGGCTTTTAATTGAATTAAGTCGGGAGTGAAAAATCAATGAATGGGGGGAAGGGGTTTAACTTTTGCACCATTCTGGCCATTGAGCAAGACTACACCAGTTGTATAAATGCAGGAAGTGGAAAAGCCTTATACAGGCTTCATTTTAAATGATGTTGGGGGGGGGGGAAGGATGGGGTATAGAGAGATTCATCCGAAGCTAGAGCGGGGCCGAAAGTGAAGGGGGGGGGCTATAAATAGGCTTCATAAAATGTGAAAATAACACGTTGAGGATACACACCAAATTCAAAGCCGGAATTTGTGCAAAATTAATGAGATTGTGCGGAACACGATGGGAAGAAGGTAAGACAAATTCATTATTTAGGAACATGGAAAGCATCGATTTCGATCTCATTCCCTCCTTTTTTTTGGGCTTTTTTTTATTATTCCTGAGCTCTTCTTTCTCGGTCTTAGTCTAATATGAGCACACACACACACAAAAATAATCGATAAGGTCGGAAAGAAATGACAAGAAATGTACAATTTTGAAAGGAAAAAAATTCGCTGGAGGCGAGTTTTGAGACACGTACATCCGTTGTTGTTTGATACAGCGTTGTAGCCAAAAAATAAATAAAAAATACAAAAAACGGGTGTTAAAAACTGCACAGAAGCCCTCGCTTTCGTTAAATTTTTCATGTCTAAGGGGCTTCTCACGTCCAGAGGCGATGCTCGAATGTTCAAACGCTTATATTGAGCATCGGCAAGGGGCATTTTGTTTACAAAACAGGGATATCCCCCTCGGACGAAGATCTTTATCAAACACTTTGATTGACCGAGTGAGAGGAGGGGGGAGTAGCAGAGGTAGAAGTTAACTTATCTAAAACAACTGCAAAATAAGACTGAATAATTCGTGAGGTGAGAGGAAACCCTAAGTGACCCCTAACTTGACCGAGCAAATAACTGGGCGATGCAAAAAGATGGGACAAAGTCTTGTTTGATTTGTTTATAAAAGTTGTGATTGATCGTGGTTGTTGAGCTTGGGTGAAACGCACACACTTGATAAATGATTCGGTAAATATTTGGGCAGCGGCCTGTTACCAATTCTCGTTCATTTTCTCAAGAATTGCACTAGACAAAACATTTGGCAGCTGCAAACGGATCACGTACCCAAGTGCAGTTTACATGTATTCTTAAGCGGTGCAGTCGTGTGAGTCAAACCCGGATAAGTGGAAGAAGTGGAGGAAAACCACGAACAACGGAAATAACGTTCCTTGTCCCTCCCCCTCCCCTCCCCAGAACGTAGACCTTTGTTTTATAAACAATAGTAAATCGTGATGAGTGACGAATAAGGTGGAAAACTAAAACAACGACACGTGACAAGACCATATATGGTCAGGCCAAAAATTGGACCTACATGGCCAAACATGTACATTCATATACACATTTACTGTTTGTATCCCTGGAGGAAAGATCTTGTGATTCTCCACTGATATCAGTACGATTTTAAGCTGATCAGTACATACAGGTATATAATGTATGCTGGTTTTTGGGACTGCTGATATCAGTATGCTTAGTGATATCACTACATTTTATACTAATATCAATAAATGATCACTATTGTTTGTGCTGATATCTACTGTACTGGTTATACTTATATTTCCACCAGGATGTCCATAAAATCAGTAAAGTAAAAAGTAAAATCAGTTCTGCTTTCATACATATATCTCTATATGTCAACATATTTGCAGATATGGTCGTACATATTTGTATATGTGTCAACTTATTTACAGATATGGTTGAACATATACAGTATGTATCTGTATATATGTACATTGCATTTATATTGGCACGTAGTAAATTTACTTAAGGGAAGTGAGCAGCACAATTATATTTCCATGTATGGCCAAGTATGCAGTCATACATGTATTTGGCTTAATCTAAAGTTGCCATGGCGATGTAAATATGTGGCCATATATGGACTTATAAATGGCGATGTATGGCTCATACAAGGTCGGTTATGGCATACATAACCTCATATTTTCATATTATCCGCCAGCGTCTAGAGTGTTTCTAATAGTACCCTGATAAGTGTAAAATGAGAACGTCCATTCGTTTTTTTTAATTATTTTTTTATACGTTTATACGCTATTTATGCGTTTTATTTTTACGTCGCAGGTCATTATTTTTAAAATTTCATAAAGAAGTTATCAAAAGATTCGTAAGAAAAGAAAACGCTCTAAAATCAACTATTTTTTTCTTTTATTATTATATCTCTAACAATTTTACGAAACATTTAAAATATATTTTACGAAAAACACTGCTTTCAACATTTTTTTTCCGTTATAGCTAAAAATACGTTAGAAAAAATTCAAGAAAAATTGAACTTTTCGGAAAACCTTTGACTTAACCATTTCCGATAAATATTCCACGAAAATAATGTGCAAAAGATGCTTGAATTTATCAAAATTTCGTGAAGCTCCCTTTGGCTGCTGGACTCCACTTTTCCAGCTCCATTATTAAAAAACTAGATTTGCAATATCCTTAATGTCTTGTCATAGTCGATATGCTCTCATTACAGCCTTTTTTCCTTGCCATAAACAATCTATCATAATGCATTGTTCAGTAAATTTGCGTGACAATTGCGTCAACTTATTGTTTCACCTGTCAAAAAGATAAATGCACGCATTCAGCGTAGTATTTACTGCAAGGAGATAGTTATAATCATACGCAATTATAAATGCACATGACAGTCCAAAAATAATTGACATTTTCGTAAATACAGTTATACGAGTAAGATTTAGTGGTCAGAATGTCCAATTAGGATTTTTTTGGATTAAATTTTCGGAGAAAGGTTTTTTTTCAAAAAGTAATAGTTTTAGGATGCATTATGTTATTACTTATTTATTTGTGTGCTTAATACAGTAATACAAGAATAACGTTAGTTATGATCAATCTTTTTTAGCAAGGCAACTTCTACATTTAATAAATTCAATTAAGGCATTGATGTCAATGTAATAATTTGAAACAATTATAACGACTTTAATGTTGAATTGTTAGTCAGGTCTAGGACTTTTTAAAGAATATTTAAAAGAATATTAGGTTGGCACCCTATGAAAATTAAGACACCCTGTTGGAGGCGTTTACTTTTCGTCTTGCAGTGAGCTGCAAAAAAATCAAAAAAATTAAACCTTGCAAGAAATCGTACAAGTTACGCTAGTCGAAAATCGATATCAAGCCATTCGATAATTTCCTTGAAAAAGAACAATTGTGGCACCAATTTTTTTAACCGTTTTACGCCAAATTTCCTATAAAACCCATCTGCTGGAAATCTACCACAGCTCAGCGAACCACAAATTCCAGAAATCAAGTCCATTACCCCTCGATTTTCGACGAACTATTTCCGAAAGTTAAAATGTCAGCAAGGTGTTTTTTAAGGCGGACGTTTTTTTTTGCAAAAAAAAATAAAATAAAAAAGCTGAAGGTTTAATGGCCCATTATTTCATAATTCTTCTCTTTGCCCCAGTAGACTTCGTAGAACTTAAGGCAACGTTGTTGATCCGTAAAATAAGATTTTAACCAAGTATTAAAATAACTGAATTCAATCACACGTACTTAAGGAGAAAAATTACGCTGACCCAAAAATGTTTTTTTTTTAATTTTTACATTTTTTTTTGCATCAATAGAAAAATAGTTTACCTCAAGCAGTTGTGTGAATTTGTTCTAGTAAACCACAAATTTCTTACACCCTGTAAGCGCCTTAGGAAAAATGCTTTTGTGAATGCTCGAGATGTTACAAAAAAGTCTATGTCGATTTGCTGTGCTGAACATATAATAAATGCAATTTGTTTGCAGTTTTGGCAATTTTTAGCAATGGGTATTTACCGTGCGTCCATAAGTAGGGTTCCCTAGAAAGGACCTTTCCAGTTTTTTGGAATTAATTTCCCTGACCAACTATTCAAAAAGAGGACATATGCAAATGCAAGGTAAGATACGTGATTTAGAGAAGATCCCATGCCATTAAATTGTTTTTAAAGTCGTTAAAAAATGCGGATTTTCAACTCTTTTTATAAACTTACTCTTTGATTCCTAGATGGCATCAGAGGACAAAATTGGTACATGTAATTATAACAAACTGCTGATAATCGGTAAATAATGTCAGTATCACGACTTATGAGCTTTCAATCCAGTATACACCTTTACGCTATCTAAAAAGCAAATTATGTGATATTAGCCTTAAATTTCCTTGACTATTCCAGGTTTTCCAGGTTTCCTAGGTATTGGGAACTTTGATAACGTTCCTAACAGCTTAAGAAGTTTTGCTTAAAAATAAACATTAGATCTCTTTATAATAATTAAAACTTAACATTTGTTTTCTTTTGAAGATGCTGCATATTAAATCCAACATAAATCCAAAGCTTTGATCACAAAGCTGCCAGGCAGAATCTATCCAAATACAATTGGTTGAATATTTTATTCGTGAATTACATACCGCATTAAATTTATGTTAAGCGAAATATAACAAAATATTCGGAGTGCTACATTTCCACATCTACTTTTATGCATTACGATTTTCAATGACCCTAACAAAAATAATTGATCCCTTGCAATGTTGAATTTAAACGAATCTACTATTAGTGACCAACAAGTGGACATTTCCAAGGAGATGTAATAAATAATTGCTGGACGTTAAATTCTATTACCCTTCAAGTATATGATTTATAAGTACTACAAGAACGTTCTGGGCTAAGAGCTATTTCAGAATATTAGAAATTGTTTCAGGATTTTCCATTGGTTCAACAATAAAGTGATGCATTTTATTGGCGTCCCAATATGCGAAATTTATCTACATGTACATATGAACATTTAACCGCACTTTCCATCTTAATGGGAAATTCGTGTTGCGTTTGTATCTTAAGGGGATTCAAAAGTGCGTGACACGTTTAACCCTTTAAAATAGAGACTGTTCGAGTCGATTGATTTTTTTAAATTTCCTTAAACGCTCTAGAAGTGCCATTTCAGTGACAACTCAATAAAATGCGCAACGAATATTCGGATAATTCAGTTGAAAAAAAGTTCGGAAATAGATATTGCTTAAATTTGCAAACCAGAAAAAAAATAGGTTGGAGCTTGGTAATGTCAGCGATTTCTTTAGCAATTACTGATGTACATTATTTCGATGTTGATATTAGGACAATAATAGTTGTATTTCTATAAAACTTTTCTTTGTTTAAAAAACCCTTTCAGGTCTGGGTTTTTAAAATTTTTTTAAAAAAACAATTAAAAATAAATAAAAACTTAAAACGTTCTTATGATGATAATAGGATGTTCCATTCGAAATGTAATAAAAATTTGAAATTTCAAAATCTGTTGTTAGAAAGAAGCCTAAATTAAAAGTATAACCATATAGAAGAAACTTAAGCTGTGAAATGGAGATAAATGTTTTTGAAAGTGGATTTACGATCAAAATTATTTTTCTTACATCAAAAACATTTTAAAGCATGCCACGAATTTTGCAATTTTAATTTTTTTTAAACCAAAATCATAACACCCGTTTTAGGAATTATGCATTTTATGACGGAATAAATGAAAGAATAATACTAAATATAAAAAATATATAAAAATAGGTTAAATTTTACGAAGAAAAAAACATTTTAAAGAATTTGTTTTAGTTTTGTTTAAGTTAATTATGCAAAACTAAAACAAATTCTTTAAAATCTGCTTTTTTTTCTACTTCCTTTTTTGTCATATATTTAGTATTATTCTTTCAGTTATTTCATTTATACGTTATAAAATTCGTTCCAAAAACGGGTGTTAAGATTTTGGTTAAAAAAATTAAAATAACCAAATTGTTGACATGCTTTCTAACGTTTTGGATGTAAGAAAAACAAGTTTTGAACGCAAATTCATTTTCAAAAACATTTATATCCATTTAAAAGCTAAATTTTCTTATTTATGATTATGTACTTTTGATTTAGGCTACTTGATTTATTAGCATAGTGAAGCCGATTCCACAACTACTGCTAAAGAATTGAGAATGCATGATATTTAATTTTATGAATGTTCGTTGAGGTCCTGAGTTTAATCACGATTCAAATTAGACGAATTTATGGATTCGCTATAAAAACCAGAATAAACGTTTCGTTTTAAAATGGATTTCGGTCTTAAATCTGGTACTTGGATTAACTATTCTCACCTAATGTACGACATTTTTTCCTAGATAAGGTACTGTATGAATTAGTAATATTCATTTTTAACTGTCTTCTGAATTCCTACAGGAGAATAGTTTGGGATAGAACCATAGAAGTTTTTTGAATTTTTTTTTCCCACAAACCTTGCAACCGTTAATTTTAAGCTTTCCGTATCTACACTACACCAAATATTCCCTTCAACTAAATTTGACATGATAGGAGAAAAAAAAACAGGACCACCAGGCACCAGCATTGGTATCTGATTAGGAGCATGCAGTGGATGGGTGGTCACGCAAAATCAAATTTCTGATGATTTCCTGAGACGGTCGGTGCCATTCAAACTGATTTCTCGACACATTCATGTGTGCTGGACAGGGTCAGCTCGAAATGCATACAATGATAACAAAAACTACGCAGATAGAGGAGACGGCAGACTCCTGCTGTTTGTCACTTAAGGTCTTCAAAAATGCCCTCAGCCTGCTTAGACGTTGGGCTTATCAGCAGAAACAGACTTCAGTTTTAAGCAAGTTTTGAAGCACTGACCCGCCTTTGTAAGAATTCATTGTTTAAACCAATTAACCGAGTTGATGTTACCACCACACTCCTCTTTAAGCCGAAGCCAACATCGTGTCAATGAAAGTAATACGCAACCAGATATCTCTTACATGTACATCACGCAAAACGAAGTAAGGAAACACCGCAGGAAACCATTGTGCTTTTCAAAAATCCATATTTCCTAAAATCTTAGACAGGCGCATTTCTCACTTTTCCGGAAACAAAACGGCATTGTTCGTACCAGTTCTTGTATCAGAAATTTGAAGAAAGCCAACCTGCTTGAATTCAACGCATTTTCTATTATTACGAAATGATTTTCTACATTTTCTATAAATCCCAGTGTTCGGAATCATATACTGACACTTTTCTTCTCATTTCACAACAACAATGATAATATTAAGGGTATTAATTGATACAATGAATAAAGAGAAAATGGTACAGGAAAATCTTAAATGAAATCAACACATTAAGTACCCCCAAAATGCAGTTTTTTGCACATTTTATGATCACACATTTAGGGCCGGTTGCACCATCGTAGATTAAATGAAAAGGTAGATAACCTGGGATTACCCATAACCTCAAGTTAACCTGAGGGCTATTCGGTTTTTGTTGCAACAGTTTACTATAGGGATTTGTAACCCAAGGTATAGTAAACATGGAGATAGCCTGTTGCAGCTAGGAATTCTGGGAAATTTGCATTATATTAGCTGGGTTAACGTTAACCCATGGTTGACTGCTAACCTGCTATGGTGCAATGCTTTTCCTTAGTTAACTACAGGTTTACCTTGGGTTTAGCTTAACTTTCTTGGTGCAACCGGCTCTTAAAAGCCTTATTCACAATATTCATGAAATTCGCTTTTAATACATTTCCTAGAAAATCACAATGCTACAAAATGTTTAACAGGATCTATGGAAGTTCGTGACATTTGTTAAATACTTGGATATAAAAACTAGGAAACGATGTTAGAAAAACATTTTTTCATGTACAGAACAGTTAAAACAACTCAAAAATATACATTTTTTTGCTTTTTCTTAGAAATAACTTTCCCTAAAGCAACATTTTGTCTTTAATTTTACGATTCCACACATACAGCCACATGCCCAATCTTCCTGACATCTGCTTAACATTTATAAGAAATCTCAATTTTATGTTTAATAGCATTTCAAGTTTATGTGCCATTTGTTCAACTAGGAAACGGTGCTAGAGAAACAGTTTTACATACATAAAACAGTTAAAATAACTAAAAAATATAATGATTTTTTTCCCTCAAAAATGGATTTTCTCATATACCTTATTATAATATTTTAGGAATCGAATTAGAAAAACAATAGTATAATTAATAAATTCCACATCGAAGCAGATACATAACTGCAACTGTTCAAAACTAAAAATATATTCTAGGAATTCAAATGGACCAATGGAATGCAAGAGCCTGTTTTGCGATTAGTCTTTCCTGTCCCATGACTCATTTCCCGTCCATTGGGTGGGTGTAATTTTCCTTAAGCTGGAAGGCGTAATCAATAAGCTGCATATCTTTGATTCAAGTTAAACCGAAAAGTGTTATTAACAGGTGACAATACGTTGCGTCACATCGGCATTGCACTGATCCATCAGTAATTTACCAAGTCAAAAACTTTTTTTCCGAAAAGCAATTTGGACGTCAAATTTACGGCTCATGATTGCACGAAACGTTACTTTCGGTGACTGGATGTGGATGTTGACCACTAGGCCTATAAAAAGATGGGCGACTTAATGGCGGATTGCACGTCCACTTAGGACGGCACTTTGCTATAGCGCTGCTACCTAAGGGGCTTTGCATTATCCATAAACGAAATCCGAAGGATTCAGATATAATTCCGACTGACGAGATTAATTTCTATTTAAGAGATGGAGGAAGAAGAAGTAGTTTTCATGTTGATATACTGGGCGTAAGACATCCGGAAATGTCCATTAGAAGAGACATCTTGGTCCTCAAACTGCCATGGTCCATACAGTGATTGGTAATGAAACAATTAACCAGACCTAAAAGCACTTTGACGGCATTTTCCAAATAAAATAATGCCCATGAAATGAATTGGCATCATGCTTGACTCCGTATATGGCACCAGAGTACGTCTCACTGCTCGTCCATGCATTATTTGCAAATTTAAAGAGCTCTTAACCGTAAAATCCAATATGTACGTGCATGTAAAAATTGAATCACAATAGTGGAATAATTTTCACGTTGGAAACTATCAATTTTAAGTTGATAAAAATTGAAGCTGATTCAAATCTGATTTTCCTTACTTGTAGAAAAAAACAGTTTAAATTTCTCTGACTATCTCAGGCTTCCCAGGTTGTGTGGGAACCCTGAAAAAAATGAGTGCATAGCTTAATCATTAATCATTAAAGGAACAAATCATTATTTTAAAAATATTTTAAATTTTTTTGCAATCTTTGTATCCCAAAGGATACATTTTACAATTAAAGGTTATAAACAATACCATTACGATAAAAAAGTAATTAAACGTACATGCATCTTATATATGCACGGGATGTAATAATTGCAAACAAATTCAACAAAGTGTAAGATCACAAATCTACAATAAAACTTAAGTGAAGCTGCGTGACCATTTCAACTTATACAGGATGAGCGAAATGTCTATCCGCTTCATGACATGCAGAGGTTTTAATTGCCTGTGCAGTTAAAATAGCTTATTACTATTGAGAGTGACTTTTGGTCACCATGTAAATGCACTCATTAATTGCTATGGCACGTATGTAATGAGATTCCCAAACAGAAAATGAGACGCTCGTACATAACATCCTGTTTTTTATGAAGGCGTCTGTTTAAAATGATGAATTTATGCAATTCAAAAGGTCCTTCCTGTTGAGAATTATTTTACTCCACTTCAATATTTATTAATCTTAACAAGATGGTTCCAAATCAGATGATACGAAGCCTTTTGACCGATCAAACCCTTTCAGCTTTATGACCTTAATTAAAGTGTCAGAAACTATGTCATATTTCAGAGAATACAGTCAGTCAAATGCTCTTATGACATGCACTCTGTTAATCTCATATCTCATTCGTAGTTTTATATAAACTGCATATTCATGGAATTGATATGAACAGTCACGTCATTAAAAAGTAAAAATAGAATTAAGGATGTATGAAATTGAAAAAAGAGGTTGCAAAATGTTTTCTTATTAATATTGTTATTATCAACAATTTACATAAAAGATTTAACAAAAAATAATGGCCAAAGCCGAAAATAAAAACACAAATGTATCTTGGTGAACTCCTCTTACCATTAGACACAAATTTGAACAAGAAATCGACTAACAAAGTTGGAGTTTGACATTTAATTAGTTTCCTGAAAGCTATTCAGAAACATTTTACGTTTTACTTTAATTTTATTAATTAAACAAAGTATACATTTTATGGACGTAAAATTACTTGCATACATGTACCTCATGTTACCTGGCACTTATGATTATGCCAAGAATGTTCATATACAACTACATGTACATGTCTAACCATATACATGCACTACGTATGTACAGTTTCAAGCATGGTGATGCATGATTTTCATATCAAACATTCAACTGAATTCCATTTAATCAAATTCGCATTTCTAAAAACAGAAAAAAAAATATCTTTCCAGACAGACCTGATTATAATTATAAAACTTGCGATTGGCAGTACAGTTTATGCAGTACTGCCTAAACAAAGCTTTGGGTTCGCCTTTCTTTGCTCTCAATTATTCACCAAATATCTGCTTTTGACATATTATAAATATTCAAAAGAAACAAAAAAATCGCGATTGGCGCAGGGCAATTCATCTCTTATTTAGGCAAGAAATCAATGAAGTTACTTTCAAGGTTGTTTTTTTGTAAAAAAAAAAATGGTAAACCGCGACAGGTACGTGATTTTAATATAAAAAAAACTTTCGACGACAGAACTTAAGTAAACCTCTTCGTATTTCGTACGCAAGTAGTTTATTTATCCTTCAGAATGTCAAATTTATGTCATGCACTTCTAAGAAAAACTAATGCTATTTCTGACCACGTCAGCATGGCATAAAAAATATCATCTCTTTAATATTGATATTCAAGTAATATCTGACCAAAAAATCAACATATGAATGTAAATGAAAAATTCTGAACAAAGTTTCGTTTTGAAAAAGGCGTATCTGCTTGATACAGGGTGTCAGGAATGCCTAAAATTACCATATAAAATGAATAGATAGGTAAATCTTGGTCAATGAGATTTAAAGCTATCGTTTATTAATACGCTAATAAGCAAAAAAATTGGAAAGTGTAACAAATTAACTTTTATACTTGAATGCTTTCTATGATTACAGTAAATATGGCAATTTTAAATTTTTTAAAAAAATAAAAAGGTCTCAGCTAAACGTCTCATGCTATTAACAGGATTATAAGAGTAAAAATATTTACTGGACTTGCATTTCATTTACATTCAGGTATTTCGTTCATTTAAACATGCACGTATGTATGCTAATAATAAATGTAATAATAACTACTCTTATCTCCAAGATAATTTTGGAGAATGCTGCCATATTGCCTCAGGAATGCAATAACTTTAGCTACAATAAACAGCAATAAGGTGAAATTTGTGAAAGACAAAGTGAGCCAACAAAGGCGTGTTTCACTAGCAAGCTGGATTGATAACCTAAACAAACATAAAAAACCAGAAACAAATCCGACATGTTTTTGTTCTCTTTTATTCTGAATGTAAATATTTTTAAAACAATTTGCCAACGAAATCAGACGAACTGACGATTGTAGGTTTGTTAACCTGACGAACTCGATGTTAATTTGAAAGGAAGTAAATATTTGGGTTTCAGCTATTGTTAAACAAACATGAGCATTTTTTTCCATTCATCAATAAAGTGATTTAGTCCATTAATTTTCATTGTTATATCATTTTCTCAAATCTCGTGCACTTATTTAATGTACGTTTTTTAATTTTTAATCAGTTAGGTTTTTGTATCGTAGTTTACTGAATTCGCAGATGTCAATCCAGACTAAAATGCTTGCAAGAACGTTCAGAAGTAAAAATACACATGTTTTCAGTTAAGCAAAATAAAAAACAGATTAATTAATGACTTGCAATGTTATTATATAAGAACTGCATATCACATTTCAAATAAAATTCTCATTTTCTCATCTCACAGTTTAACATAGCGCAGCGCTTTTTTTTAATCCACTTCTATCGAAAATCCAAATAAACTTTCGTTTTCAATTTTAGTGCCGAAATGCGAGGTCACGGTGGGTGGCCATTGCAAATGCGCAAAGTGACCTCTGCTCACCAATCTTGGATGAAAGAAGTCCGATCTATTCGGTTTCAATATTTTTTTAGCTCGAGATCCAATTACTGAGGATATGAAAAGTATCCATTCATCGTTTTTGTAACCAAATCCTCATTTCAACTTCACGCCATTTCCTTGCCAAAATCTCAATTTACTAAAATCTTCAAATTAAGGTCAACGATCCAACTTGTGGCATTCGTTTTCCTGGGGTGGCCATCATTTTACCAGTGTTTATTAACCGATAGTAAAATTAAGCATGAATTAAAGAAAGTATTAAAAAAGATATGAAGATAATTTCTACATTCATTTAAAGTTAAAAACAAGACAAAAAAAACAGGGAGAACCCCTTCAATTGGGCCCCTTAGAGGAATCTTTTGACAAAATCTCTTGATAATGTACGTTTTTGTAACCTACTAAGGTACATTCCTTTGAACGAAATTTGGTCATCAAATTCTCAGGCAGCATTAGGTTAAATTAATCAACAGGCATTGAATCAGTTCAAAATTGCCACTATTTCCAGCGCCATCTGTGTTTTAATTCCTGCAACAGCTACTCAAAAACTTTGTCTAACTAAATAGCGACAAATTACAGTCATTAATATTGTAATTAAACGCCAGTTACGGTCAATGACAGCATATGAACGAAATTCTTGGATAAGTACCACTTTCATTGTTATTAAACAAAAACTGTATGAAAAGGGGAAAGAAATTCCGAGGTCAAAGGCCCACCACTCAGGTCATTCTGGGGTCAATATAATGTTCACGTAAACGCCCACGAATAATCTCCGTAAACGTTTTTCGTATTTTTAATTGCATCGCGAATTTAACTAGTGAATAACAACGTCAGACTTAAAATTATTTAAAAAAGTTGTGCCTACCCAAAGATGTTTTAGGAAAAATTGTATATAAAAGAGGAAAACCTGATTGGGAATGTTTCCTTCAATTAGTAAATTCAAAAAATATCTTATAGTATTTACAAATGTAAATGTTGAAATAATTTAATGTATATGTATGTAATATAGTGATTATAGTTGTCATCAAACGTTTATTAAAATTTTGAAAAATACCACGGTTATAAATAATTTATCCATTTTGAGGGTCGGAGAATTCTCCGAATAAAGAGCCATATCAGATAAATGGCAGACATACTATCCACTTGTTCCCACAGAAATTGAATAAAATGAAAACAAAATTTAATAATTGCGAATTTTTCATGTATTATTTGAAAAGTTGAAAGTGTGCCAGATAAGCCCACTTTTGCGCAGTATCATAAACGATTAATCATTTTGTATTATGCCAATTTTATCTAATCAAGATTTCAGAACAAGATCTGAAATTTCCAGGCACTTCCCTGACAATTCCAGGTTTTCTAGATCAGTGCGAACCCTTACGGTTACGTGTAATATTTAAAGTCGTGCATTTTTAGATGGTCAGAAATGTAAATTTCTCACATTCATTATCCATATAAAGGATCATATCAGATAAAATACACTTCACAGCAGTTAAAAACAATATTATAGAAATAAATAGGGCAAATGTCGGATTTCCTCAAGTTTTATAAACTATTGCAATGGAATGACAAATACAGCTAACTTCCCTGGAGAAAAAGGATCAGTATGTGATTCTCTACTAATATCACTATGATTTTAATCGAATATCAGTATGATTCTATACTGATATTACTATATACTGGTTTTGGGAATAGTGATATCAGTATGGTTAGGAATATCACTACATTTTTACTAACATCAGTATTTGATCAGTATATTTGTCCTGATATCTTCTGTACTGATTATACTGATCTTTCCACCAGGGTTCGGTGCAAACAGGCGTTATAGTACCATCAATCAGATTGCCCAAAATTGTGATATCTCGAAAATCACTGAGACACAAAACAGATTCCAAAACTCATGAAAAATGGGACGGTTCACAAAATGGGGTCACCTCTTCCACAAATGAAATCCTTTTACCGTCCGTCAAGTGACTGATGAACTTTCCACTCTTTGAAATTCTCATAAAAAAAGCCCGCCCTAGATGACGATGACCCCCTCAGATGTCCACGTGCGCGCCACTGACCCCTTAACTGGCCTTCTAAGCTCTGGTCGCTTTAATTTATCGACGGTCCAGGCTGTCCCACTTTGTCCAGCTCAGCTTTCCGAAAGCCATTACAGAGTTTTAACGTTTTAAATGATTGCTTTAGCAGACCCGTTTTGTTTTTCTAAAAATACTAGAAAAACATTCAAAGGTTTCACAAGATTCGTGCTTAGATTTACAAAATAATTTCCATGACTTTCTGCAGTAAAACACATCAACTGGGGATATGGTTAGTGATATCACTACATGTTTTACAAATATCATTATATGATCAGTATATTTGTAGTAATATTTATTGTATTGATTATACTGGGTACAGTAAACTTAAAGATAGCCTGTTGCAGCTAGGAAATCTGGGAAAATTGCATTATATTATACATGTAGAGGGGTTAACCCTGCCTATTAGCTGAGTTAAAGTTAATCCATAGTTAACTGCTAACCTGCTGTGGTGCAATGCTTTTCCTTAGTTAAATAGGGGTTTACTTTGGATTTAGCTTAACTTTTGATGGTGCAACTGGCCCTTAGAGTGCAAGAATGCGAAGTCAGAAGGACGTTTATGCTCCGCCACGCCCCCAAGGCAACGCTATTAACCTGTCCACAACCACGAGCATAGCAACATTCTTCCAGTGCTATTATAGGCCGTTTGTTTCTTTTTTCCATCACTCGATATAAACAGTTACAGTGCATATAATGTACACTGTGCGTCCAAGGACGCCTTCACCTGACCTACTTTCCATGATTCAGCCTATTTAAAACACGCTATTGGAATGCTTTCATTTAGCGACACTCAAAGAGCCAATAAAAACTTGAAACACCGCAATTAGACGATGTCCCTCCGAGTAATTAAACGATCGAGAGTTGATATCAACCTGAAACGACACTTTGGATATCGAAACGTTATCTATAATTGGCGATTAAAGCCCGATTTAATCAAACTGTATCTTCGGTTCTGGGCCACTCCCCAGGCAAGGTCAAGGTCGTTGGGCAAGCGAGAAAAATCACCAGCATTTCGCTTTCGGCAATGCAGAATTCTCGTACGGTCTTTTCTACAAGCTGTGTGTCATTTGAGAGCTGAGAGCCTGCCAACGTGTTTTGCCCTAGTGACATTGAGCGGAGAGTGAAATAACGATATTAACTCTCAGAAGAAGAAATCGAATTTTTCAGTCCATCAGACACGGAAATGACGTTTTGAGTGACGTTCGTATTGAGAAACTTTGGCCAGAAGTCTAATTATGCCAAGCCTGAGCTCGTCTGACAAATCAGAGCTTAGGTTCAGTTCCAATCATGTTGTTTCTTTTTAAATGAGAGCATTAACTTGAGAGCTGCTTCCTCTCAGTGTCTCGCGGAA